>JASDQU010689317.1:38842-49932 GCA_032191745.1 Picea mariana | reverse complement strand
TCCATTCCAGTGAATGCCTTAATAGTATTCTGTAAAAGGGGGCATGAGTCAGGGTTACAGGAAACAAAAGAGGAATAAAGGTTAAGAACCCCACAAGCATATCCTGAAGCATCAACCAGGGAATTTCAAATGCAAGGGTAAATGAAAGTATGATTTAAAACTAGTAAGGTTCTCCACAAGATTTTGCATCAGTCGAGCATGAAGGAGGAACAAAGATTCTGCTTTTTCCCAGTAAGTCACCATTTATTGAGCACTCAACACACCCTAAAAAGTCTATTCCAAATTTCACATTTTGGGTACCACTTGATCTTTTGCACTGTCTTATTCTACTCCAGTATGAAAAATGTTGCCTTTGATTATCATTTTGATTCTTGTTAAGTCCTTAAAATTTTTCTTGAACATGCGGAAACCCATAACTTAAAAGACTAACTTTTAATTAAAATAATCGACAGCCAAAACTTTTCCCCGACGTGCTCACAGATTCGACATCGGAAATAATTAGAGATGAGAGAAGTCGCTCAAGAGAATTGAGTTTTTCGAGCGTTGATCTTTGTTAGCATCGGCAAACAAAAGTTTTTCTTCCATGACAAGCATCACTCAAGGATATCACCGATGACCGATCCCTTTCGGCGTCCGGAAAAGGTGAAAAGTGTAAGCATTGAACAAAGAATGAAATGATATCACCGATCGCCAACTTACGAAACATTTTTGGCATCGGGGGATTTCAAGGATGATAACCTATAAGGAAATTATGCATTAGGTTATTTCCGAAGGTCGATCCATGATACTTTTACGGCATCGACAGTCCCAAGTTAAGCGTGGAGCGCTCGATTTGAACAAAGTTCCAAGTCCAACCATTACCCACTAGCTGAGTTCCAGGTTTTCAGTACCATGTAACCCGAGGCAGTGGTGCCATGTCAGTGCCATACAATTAAGTTGAGCGATGTTGAAGGTTTTGTAGAAGGATATCAATAAAAAGGGAAAACTATCGAAATTCTGCATCATGTCTAAGAATACAAAACAAAGTTTGCCAATCATCCCTCTTCTACACGTGGACTTTCTCCCTGATTGCTTTGTGCTCCCTGAGGTGTTTTCATTTTTTTTTCTTCAGACACCCTTTTCACTTCGTGCATTTGCACGTTCGTATCTTGTGCTTACCGAAGTGGCCTCTTGAGCCAGGTTGCGTTCCCTTCATGATCTTGCAGTGTTGACACCTCAAGGTTATTTTCCACCAACTGCCATCGTAATTCTCTATTATCCTGGTAAAGTTTAGCTATGGCGAGTTGTGCCTTCTCCAGCTACTGATTAGGTCCTTGAATGTTGGAACCTGATCCTTCTGTCCTTCTCATTCAGATATCTCTTCCTTGACTTATGGTTTCGATGGGCTCTAGCCAGATAGCGCACATTAGGAACTCCTTAGCGACTGATCATGTGTGTGACTCAATCGGGATTTGGATTTCCCCTCCAACTTCCTTATTCTTCCTGGGCCTTCCTCTCCTCCATGGTATTTGTTATTGAGGAAGTGTGGCTTCCAAATTGTGTGCTTCTGATGTAACTTCTTCCACTTCAGCCTTCGCATGGGGCGATACCATCATTTCTGCACGAAGGTAGGAATCTCCTTTTGAAACCTCTGGAACACCCGCTACAAACAAGAATGAGTCCCAGGCATTTTGTGGCTCAAGCCTGGCGCTTCGACTGCCTCGCAAGCCCCGTCTTGTGTTTTGAGGAGTTTTCATGGTGCGACAATGYATCTACCTTATGCGTGGATGACTTGATAAAKGTCCAAAGCAAAGAATTTGATCGAGTTGAGCTCACGAGATGAGTCACCAATGGTGCATAAGCTCGACTGGTAATTAGAACACATACATAACATCTAGAATTTATAATGGAGCAGGGCAGTGAGTTGAAACATGCCAGGGAACAATGAATGCCTTGCGATGGGATGTTATAAATAATTAATGTGTCACATCCACACGACGGGTATGATCCGGGGATTTTGAGATGCAACCGATAGGAGTTGCAGAGGATGTGTAGTACGATCACCTCGATTTATTTTTAAATTCCCCAGCCTTAATAATGAGTTGATGATGGTTGATGCACTTGCTGATGTGACCTCTGTTTGAGAAACTTGCCTCAAATTGAAGAATTTAACGACTTCTCTTGTGATAGTATCTGACTTTTTTGGAACTTACTCATACTTTCGACACATGTTTGGCTCTGACATCCTTTCCCAACCCCAAGGGCCAACTAGCCACTGGCGTGACTTTGACTCTCATGTTTTCCATACCTGATCTATCATGCTATGGTGCACAGATGTAACCCACCCTAACTGAAGAAAAATCCTGGCGCTAATAGAGATGGCGCAAGTAATTCGAAAGTTTGTAGAGATCACATAAGTATCAAACAATTAGGCTTACCAAGATTTATAGGTATGCATCAGTCTAGTTTCTTCCCGCTTACATTTTTTTATATATTTTTCTGAGTATTGTTCTGTAAGCAATTTCTAAACAATTTTAATTCTAATTGCAGGAAATATCCCTCCGACTATCAAACAAAATTGGCTCCGTAACTTTTCCAAGGAATCCAAGAGAAATTGGGTCTGAAGATCAACAAGGTTATGAAGGATATCAAACTCCCCAAGTTTGGCACACCCGATGACTTCGTCGACTTGCACGACATAGTCGAATTGCACACCAAACAAGATTCATGATGGGCCAAAGAGATAGTGAAGGTGACTGACAGAGAGCTAGGACAAGTGTGACAATTTATGGAACATCCGATTAGAGCTCGGACTATGCTACAACAATTAAACACCAGTCTGGTGAAGTACCAGGTGCATGCAGTGGAGATTAGAGGAATTTACATGGCTCTGATGGAACAACACATATTTTCATATGCCTAAACCTGCGAGGAGTTGTTCATCAGTTGGTCGGAGTATGAGAAAAGTCACCCTTTCAAGTGATATCTTGATTTGACTGTTATAGAAAATGTTAGAAGAAGAAGCCACATAGCGAATTTTGTTTACTTATCTACACTTAACCATTATTTTCAGTTGAATTTTATGTTATAAATAATAACATCGACCAATTAGTTAAGGGTCGATGGTTGTTGCAAGAAACTCTCTTTTCTAGTTTTTTAAGAACTATTTCCGAGCTACCTTTAATTGAGAAGTCCTTCTGGACCAGAGATAAGTTATATTTTCATTAACTACATGTGTGATTGGACGTGGAGAAGAACTATTTCCTATCTCGTTTCGTGAATGGATGCTTTAATGAGTAAGAGCTATTGAATCTATTGTTAAGTTATCTGATGAATCATTGTGTTATTATTTGATGGATGATTACAGTAGGTGAATTATTTTTCTTGCCATTATCTTATCGCATATGTGTTTTCTTTCTGATAATTAGTCTCTCAGACAGTAATTGGATGCTCACATGGTTAATGTATTAGTACTAGGCCTGTGGTATAAAATTTTTGTTTGCATGCATGAGTAGTGGGTTGTCCCAAGCTCAGCCTCTTCCTCAGTAGTTAAAACTTAATCATGTTTGTTTCCAAGTTGGTTTATACTGACTTACATCTCATATCGGTCCCACCTAAGAGAAAATACAAAAATAGATAGTCCAAACTAAAGGAAGATACTTCACAAGACAACGTAAATCCCATTGATAAATTGGTCGGATCACAAGATTTGGAGAACCATTCCACTATTAAACATTGTTGAGTCTAATTGGGCCTTAGTGGCAAGTTTGGTTCCTACTGTTGAATTAAAGGGATCTAGGACCCATCAACAGGTTGTTACAAGAAATTTTGGACATTCATTTTTGACAAGAGCGATAAGAGAAAATAGGAAATAAGAGCTTAGGATCTAAAACAACATGGCGGGGTAAATTTTGGAGCATGTTGAAGCGATTTTGGTGCTGGAATTTGAAGAGCCAGGTTGTCAGGCATGAAGAGTGAAATCCTAGGTGAGTTTCACTATATCAAGAAGTGGTTGTCGTTGGTTGTTGGTAGTTTTTCCTAACAATTATTTCCCTTGATTTCCCAAATGAGAGATTCCTAACTACATGTGCCAAAGAGACCATGATAAACAAATGGGACTCCCTATGGACTGAGAGAAGTGATGGGGCACATTCCTTGGGTTGTGCAGGTCAAGAGGAATAGAGATGGAGGAAATTTGGGATATTTATTGGAGAAATCCAATGGGCTTTGTGATATTGAGTTATGAGGGGATTGGGAGAGGCACCCTTCTTTTGTGGATTCCTAGCCCCAGCTCGGGGGTGACTTGTTGTTGATATTTGAAACAACAGGTATATGGTTGGGTGGAACGTCCTTCCCATCCAGTTGGTTGAAAAAAATATCTTTCAAAGATAAGCACTTATCTATTTTGTTGATTTGTTATGATTTTATGGTTGCAAATTTACTCTGTGAATGAAAATGGTTTTTATATGTTGTTATAGATGTTTTAGAAATTGCTTTCATGCTTTTTTATATTGTTGTAGTTGAATTTAATTATGGGTATCAAAAATTAGTTGAAAATGTTTTTAAATCGTATTTGGTAAGCTACATTAATTAATTAATAGAATAAAATCTCATTTTATGTGTTTTTCCACGTAGTAATGTTCCTTGGATAAGTTGGGGGACGTTACACAACAATTGGATAAAGCAAAAAGAGAATTGGATAACAGAGATGAACAAATAGAGATCATGGGGTATATAGTAAAGACAATAGACACAGTTTCTTTGGAGATGCTAGAATGGAGACAACCTACTAGAATATATACATTATTCCTAAAGGAACAATGACACAAAAATTAGATTGAAAATTTGGCTCAGTTAATGAAATTTAACCTTGAAACCCCCAAGGAATTCTTGGATGCATATCCAGGATGCAACATGGAGGAAATAGATAGGATGTGTGAGTTTAAATTACACAACATCATCCTTCCACACCCATACTATTGGAATCCAAATCCATATGTGGGGGATGTCCAGATAATGGCCTTTGCATCATGGCTAAGGCATGAAGAGATGAATGCAAAGGAATTAAATAAATACAAAGAAGAAGAAATTAAAACCCCCTTGTGGATTAGAGATGGGGAATCTAAACCAGGGCATGTTATAACCAACCATCACAACCTATCTTTAGATAAATACATAGCCCCGATTTGCACAGAAAAATAGAGAGAGGAAATTTCCCACTTGGATGACTCATTAAGACTTTTGGGAGAAGAGACATCAGAATCTGGCCATAGGAGGTGGCACTGCTTGCCTCACAACTTGCATATTAGAGAGTCTCATTCCCCAAATTCCCTATAGTTTTCCCTCCTAAGAACCCCTTGATACAAAGAGGCCCTAAGAAGATTGAAAAAAAAAAAATGGATTGCACTTAGCATGAATATCCGACTCTTTCTCTCTATGGAACCAGTGGTTGACCTCAAAAAAGAACAGGAAGAAGAGGAGAGGACTAAGATGATAAAAATCAAGGGAAATCATGAAAAAAAAGACATAAAATGATATGTGTCATGGGACATGAGGTAGGAATTCAATGAACAATGGAAAGATGTTGGGAAACAACATCAAGGAACAAGACATCCACCTAATAGTGGGCACGAACCTAGTGGACAACAACAACAACAATAATGACAGAGGAACCAATTTTTCTTGCACAAAGGGTGTGAAAAGTTTCATTTGGGGGGTCATGATGAGATAAGTTATTTCCTATCTCAAAGGATCATCATGGAAACATTTTTCCACCATGATATGACTGAATATTTTCTTTTTGACCATATTTAATAGTAAGTCATGAATATTTTTCATGTTGCTTAGTGAGTGAGTTTTGAGGTGGAATTTTGTGTATATCATACATTTTTACTCAAACACCTATGATAAGGGATGTGTGTAACATCAAGAAGGTTGAACTCCATGAATAAAGGGATCCTAAGGGCACCAACATCCATAAATCAAGGGACCTTATCTCCGTAAGAGTGCTACCATCCAAGAATCAAGGGACCCTATCCGCACCTACCTATAGAGCGCTCTTAGTTCACTAAAGACCACTCCTGACCAAAAGTAGCTTGATATTGATATGAGATCGATTGAGATCTCCCATTTCCCCATTTTTCTTCTCAATCTATACAAAGAGATCGAGTTCTCAATATTGTATGTAGACCTCTAGACTAAGGAGGAAAAAGTTTTTTTATGATATTGTAATTAGATTTTGCTCTAAAGAATTGTGTTGGAACTTATAAATTTTTCTATTTATGTATTGTTGATGTTGATAGAATAAAGATGGTTTTGTTTTTAGCTTATTAGATTTTTCTCAAGGTTCCTTGTGCTTCCTCAGTAGGTCCCACTCAAGAGGGCTCAAGGACCCTGTTTCAATTTCCTTTTTTTTTTTCTTACATGATAATTAGTTGTTAGTTATCATTTCATTCCCTTTTGAAGATTAATATAGCCATGTATGATTAATTCTGATTTTTGTCAATTTTTCATTAATTGGTTACTTTCAGCAGGTATCCTATAGAAAGATTCAACGGTCTATTGGGACACTTTTGGGTGTCTCCTCAAAGTTGAGAACCTCAATTCTACTTTATTTTATTTTAGTCTAGCTCTGTTAATGCTTTAGAAGACTCATTCTATCTTTTTAGGATTCTTTTTGGCTTCATGTAAGAGTTTATTATAGGAGTTTCATGTAGGACTGTTACAGTTCTTATAGAAACTATACAGTTCCTATTTAAACTTCCTGTAGGATTGTTTTAGATCTATATCTCAATTTCTCTTAATATTATTTTCATGAAAGTAGCAATAAAAAATAAAATGACATATGGCTTGCTATTGATTCAAGGGTTAGGCATAAATTAACTCGTTTAGTCCATGCAATAGTTTAACTTATTTAATCATATTTTTTTTCCATACACTAGAATGAATTCATGCTCTACCTTTAATTGTTTTCTATGGTTTAGTATGCTTTATTTTATTCCATTAGACTAGATCTCCTTTACTGCAATCTAGATTAATTGTTCTTTCAAGTTGGTGTGCTTTTCATTCAAGCAGTAATTAAGGTTTATTTTTGTCATTTAATTTCCCTACACAATTACATGCAATTAAAACCCTTGATCAATCCCAGACCTATACTACTACCAGTGCATACTGCATATACATTGCATAACACCTCTCAAATTTGTATGAACCCTTGGTTGAAAAAGTAAAGTAAGAATCCAAGGATGCAGTAGCATTATTGTTGTTATTCATAGGTCCACCACTTACATAGGGTGTCTCTTGATCTGAAATGATGACAAGCAACATGGCATTGGTTGTCCCATAGATGACCAATGACACCCTAAAATATTGTTTGAATATTGATCTAGGGCCATGTCTTTGATTTGATCTTCTGATGTGTTCCTCTTTGACCCTGTATGGTGGAAATTAAGGCTATAAAATATGCCCCATAATGTGTGATGTCAATAAAGGAATGGATGGCTAAAACACATTACAATAAAATAATATCCATGCGAGGCAACATGAGGAGAGATAAAGGAGGTCTGGAGGTCAATGAGTACATGTAATCAAACACTAAGTATAAAGGCATATTCCCCGAGGTAGACATACTCAGACTCTTAAGAGTATCAAAGCATGGATGCCAAACAATACACTATAGATCCATTGGATGAAATGCAATACCATGGCCATGAAACAATACAAGGTCGATCCATGTCATAAATAATATCATATCCACAAGAAAATACAATGTGGATCTATGTCACAAAATATACATCAGGAAGACAAAGAGCACTAAGGAGAGTTCCCCAAAAGTATTCAAATTACTCATATACAATTGATATACTCCATCGAAACTTTGAAGGGGGTGTTGTAGAAGAATTATGTGGCCCCAACCCCCGATGGTATGATTATACAAGATGAAAATAAATGAGTTGATGTCAAGAATGGTATAAACTGTCTAATTATCGATCATTGATGTATACTTTTAATAAACGTGAGGGGACCCACCAATGATGAAAATGGACTCCAAGGTACCTAGTACAATCTAGAGAGTGTGAATAGAGGATTTTATGTCGAACACTCTTAGAATCAATCAATCAAGAAACCAACTACAAGCTCTAGAAACCACTTAGGACTACAAGCTCTAAGGTAATAGTTGGTTTCTAGATCCCTCTTATAGATAATGTGTTGAAGTCGATAGATAAAGATTTGTCGAAGGAGGGCCTTGATGTATCCATCATCAATTGACATGAAACATACACCGAGACATGATGTGAAGAGATAGAATCACCAAGTACAACCGACATAGGGATGGCTAACATAGAAGGTCAACACAACAACAAATGGTCGACTCATACTTAAACTTCCCTTGAACATATATCATGAAATAATGGTGACTTGGTAGTAATACCCAAGAGCTAAACAAATATAGTGCAACAATGTAGGAGGCATTGAATCACTCTCCATGATGACTGGAAGAGTAATCATTCGAAGGAGTATCTGTGACTCATATTATTGGGACAACTCCTAGGCAAGCTAAAAACCAATTGTAAGATGATGACTCAAACTAGTGTCATTTTCAAGGGTGACTCAACTGATTTTTCCATTTAGAGATACATCAATGGTAAAACAAAACCCACTCTTTTGTTTTTTGTTTTTTGGTGTCTCCTTCATTGTTTAACAAGTGCACGAGAGAGTTAAAAGTATGCTTAGTAGTGTCTTTTTCATTTATTTTTAACGATCCCAAAAAAGAGTTAAAAGTACACTCATGATGGTATCTTTTTTGTGTCTTTTTACGAGTCTGAAAAAGAGGTAAAACTTTACTCAGAATGTGTCTTTTTTGTGTCCTTTAACGAGTATGAAAAAGAGATAAGTGTTTGCTCGATAATGTATTTTTCGTGTCCTTTAACGAGTTTGAAAAATAGATAAAAGTGTACTTTTCTTGAGAGATTGAGTGGCTTAAAATCATTCTCCTATGTTCCAAGAAGATGGAACTAACCTAAGAAAAATGAATGCAAATGGTACTGGCAAGTGAGATCCACTTTTAGAAGTTGTTCTCTCCATGGGATGGTGGATGAAAAATGGAGGCTAAATAATGCAAGAGGCGGATGTTCAAAGGATATTGCAATAGTGGTAAATGATATTTATTCCAAAAACAATGAAACGACAGGTTAAATGAAGTGAGAAGCAAATTCATTGGTGACCATTAATCAACATAAAACATTTTAGGAACCCCCACAGGATATGGCCAGAATATAGATGAAGAGAAGGAAATGAGTCTCAACGTCGAGTCATGGCGGGACTACATGAGAGTTCCCCAGACCTACGGGAAATCACAACATGGGCATCAAATGGAAATTTGAGAGATAACTAGGGCACCCATGAAGGGTAGGTACTACCACATAAGTTACGATGTGCAAAAATAGAGTGGCTAATGTCACAACTTGACATAATTCAAGCTAAGGCTTGTGATGACAAAATGGATGGTCAATAATGCAAATCATGGATGCAGGGAAAATCTATCTCTATATTCCAATTTGGGAACATGTATCTAAAGTTCAGAGGAATTCATCGTTTCCATAAAAAAAAATCCCCACAATCCTGTAAACACATGTAAACTAGATTTCAAGGGTCAAAATGCATAGTGAAATCACAAAAAAAGAAAATATTTTTGGATTTTTTAGATATGATATATGCAAAATAAAATCACTCACACCGCACACCTATGTACAAGGCACTCTGCACTTTGATAGTTCATGAAAAGGAGATCCCATTGCTAGGCTCCAACCAAGGATCCTTTCCATGACCAATGAACTCATGGAATGATGTCAGCATCATAAGACACACCATGTTGGGGCCACACCACATAGGAATGAACCTTTGTGGCAGAAGATACTCATCATGAGTGGTTTTGCGAGCTGTAGAAAATCCTTGATGATGTCCATCAAGACATGAAGGAGGTACAAAAAATGAATCTTCGATGTAACAAGAAGAAAATAATTCAATGGAAAGTTTTGAAAAAGTTAATCAAGGGAGAAAAGGTTCAATACCAAGAGGCCTACTGGATGCTCTTGCAAATTCCCCTCATCCTAAATAAAAACTCATCATGCTAACTCTCATAGATTTTGAATCATCAGAAGATGATCGATGCGTCATCTCATCCTTGGGATTATGCCTCCTATCAGGAAAATAGATCACACTCTGGTGGAGATCAGATCTGATAGGAGGCATAAATGCCTTGTATCTAGGAAATCATGTGAACACGAAGAGTCAAAAATCCATATGAGCGAAGTATGTGGATCACACTCCATATAAGGATGGAGTTGCTGACTAGTATCAATTGATGTTGATGGGATTTTTGGATCAACAATATCAACCACTGTGGGTGGCATGGAAGCTCCATAAGACTCAATGTCCTTGGGATGAGGTACCACCCAAGGATTGAAAGACCCAAGGGATCCACTGGTAAACGAAGAGATCATAGGGACTAGAGCAATGTTTGTAGAAGGAGGTGCTGGGGGAAGAGGGAATTTTACCATGAGCGAAGAGTCTTTGAACATTCTCATGCCAACACTCATGTAAGATTTTTTGGCACCATCGATAAATGGTACATTAGATCTCGCATTGGATCCAATGTTTGGAGTCAAAATTCAATTTGATCGATTATCACTATTTTTCCTTGATGAGGGAAGCGTAAGACCCTAAATATAGATGATACATATGCATTCATCTCATATAACCAAGTGATACTAAGTAACATATTGTACTCAAGAGGTATTTTTATGACCTCCACAATAATAGAGACAATCTTACCACCTAACTTGATTGATAAGGTGGTGGTAATCCCATGGGGATGGAACATATGTCCATCAAATTATTTCAACCATGTTGTAAAGGTGTCAATATTTGGAGAGTTGAGCACCTTTCAACATGACATACACATAATGCAAGTCAAGGATCCTTCATCAATCATAGGGAAAAATATGTTTTTCCCCATAATTCTCACTTTGATATGGAAATAAATTTGATGGGAAATCCTATGATGAACCTAATTAGAATCAAAGGTTATCAAACTCAACTCCAATGAATCA
>JASDQU010689316.1:27435-38787 GCA_032191745.1 Picea mariana | reverse complement strand
ACATCAGAATCCTTAGAACAGACAATGGAGGAGAGTTTGAATCTCTCCAGTTTGAGGATTTCTGCAAGTTAGCAGGAATCAAGAGACAGTTGAACGTGCCATATAACCCTCAACAAAATGGAGTTGCTGAGAGGAAAAATAGGACAATTTGTGAGGCAGTGAAAGCAATGATGTTTGACTAGGATTAGCCAAATTCTTGATGGGCAGAAGCTACATCCACTACTATGTATATTCAGAACAGGTGTCCACGTGCTATCTTGAAGGACAAGACTCCTAAAGAGGTCTTCTTGGGGATCAAACCTGAAGTAGGGCATATAAGGATATTTGGGTGTCCCGTGTATATTCATGTCCCTAAGGAAAAGAGGACGAAGATGGAACCCTCAGGAAAGAAAGGGATTTTTGTGGGGTACAATGAGAAATCCAAGGATTATAGGATTTATGTACTAGGTCAGAGGCAAATAGAGGTAAGAAGAGATGTGAATTTCCATGAGGAAGCCACATTTAAGAAATCTAGAGAACTTCAGCAAGAATAAGAAGCAGTTCAGCGAGCTTCACCCTCTTTTGAAAATGAAGAGTCAGATGATCAGAGGGAGGAACCTCGTGAAGGGACAAGTAATGAGCCCCTAGAACCTGTTGAAGTGTTAGAAAGAACTCTTGAAGAACCTCCAACCAAAAGGAAGCCACGGTGGATTAAAGAAATAGTGCAGGAAGCAGAAAGAATAACTTCTCCCAAAGGAACTTTCAGGGAAAGGAAGAGGCATCATAGTTTTGGAGGCTATGTTGAACTGATGAGCAACATTAGTGATGTTGAAACTTCTTCATTTGAAGAAGCAGATAAATTATAATTATGGAAGGATTCCATGCTTGAGGAATATAGGTCTATTATAAAGAACAATGTTTGGGACATTGTGCCGAGGCCAAAAGACAAATCAATGGTTTCTTCCAAATGGATCTATAAGATCAAACATGAAACTAATGGAAGTGTGGAAAAGTTAATATGGCTTGAGGGACACCTAATATAGTAATGATATGATTGAATATGAATAAATTTGTAGTTTTTGCGGTATTATCAAATGTAGGCATTGCCTCGACCCATTTAGTGAAATAATCCACGGCTACGATGATGCATCCATGCTCCTCGACCGAGTGAGGGTTACATGTCATGAAGTCAATGCCACATTTAGTGAATGGACCAATGGAAACTACATGGTAAACAGGAGCAGGATGAGAATAGATCTTATTGTTATACGTTTGACAAGTGTGTAATTTTTGGATGACAGTAATGAAATTCTTAAACAATGAAGGCCTGAAGTAACCAACTCGCAAGATCTTTTGGGCAGTGGCATACCCAGACATATGACCACCACATGATCTAGAATGACAGTCACTCAAATATTTCTTAGCTTCATCATAGGTTAGACATCGTCGAAAGATGGAATCAATACGACGACGGTAAAGCGTATCACCAAGGATAATGTATTAACAGACTTGATACCGAATACGACGATGATCCACACTAGAAAGATCATGCCAGAAAGTTTGGGTTTGGAGATAAATGATAATGTATCCATACCATATGTCGTCAGAACTGATCAGAAAGAGAGACTCATCAGGAAAGGAATCATCTGCCACAGTTTCTGTCTCAATAGAGGGAAGGTCATATATCAATTCAGCAAAAACCAAAGATTTCTTTGATTTGGCATGCTCAAATTCCAAATCAAACTCTTGGAGAATCACTATACATTTGGAGTATTTCCCCCTCAACAATTTTCGAGTAAGGATGTGTTGCATAGGGTTGCAATATGAAATGATTGTGGTTCTTCGTAATAAGATATAATGACGAAAACGTTGAACAACTTGAACATGTGCCAATGCCAGTTTCTTTACATGCAAATATTTGGTTTTGGTGGTCGTGAGACTCCAACTCAAATAGTAGATGACATGTTCATCATGTGAATCATCCTCTTGGACTATAGCCATAACGATGGTAGATTCTAAAGAAGATAAGTATAAGAAATAATCTTGACTATAATTGGGTGGAAATAAGAGTGGTGTATGGATCGAGGCAAGTTTCAAAGCTTCAAAGGATTTCAAGTTAGCAGTTTCGTCCCATACAAAATCGTGACCCTTTTTAAGAAGTCGAGTAAAACATTTTGTTAATTCAACATAGTTGGGGATGAATCGACGTAAAAAAATTTCCTTCCCTTGCAAACTTTGGAGTTGGCACAATGTAGAAGGAGGAGGTAGATTGAGAACAACTTCAACCTTTAGAGGGTCCACCCTAATTCCATGTGTAGAAACAATAAAACTAAGAAGTCATCCAGACTACACACAAAAAATGCATTTATGTGGATTCAATCGTATGTGATAATAGTGACAACATAGGAAAATGACCCGTAAATATGTCGGGTGATCTTGAAGAAGCACGAAATGCACCGGTAAATCATCTAGGTAAGGTTGTACAATGTGCTTAATATCATGAAAAGAATAAGACATAACACGTTAAAAAGTCGCACCAACATTCTTGAGACCAAAAGGTAATTTACGATATGTGAAGGTTCCCCAACGGAAGATGAAAGCAGTCTTGTGTTGATCCTCGGGTAAAATATTTATTTGATTATAGCCAGAGAAACCATCCATTAAGGAGAATATTTCACTCTCATCACAATCGTCAACGATCTGATCAACGAAAGGGGTTGGATAATTTTATTTGGGACAAGCCTTGTTGATATCCCTATAATATACACAAACACGGATCATGCCTTGTTTATTCATAACCGGAACAATATTAGACACCCAATCAGTCAAAGCCACAAGATAGACAAAACCGACTTTAAGAAGGTTTTCAACTTCGAGTTTAATAACAACAACTTTGCGTGGATGTACTAGGCAAAGTCTTTGTCGAATGGGTTTAGCGTTCAGTAAGTATTAATCTCATGTGAAACAATATCTGGATCCATTCCAAGCATTTCTTCATAACTCCAGGAAAAAACATCACAAAATTCTTGGAAAAGAGATTTATAAATTTAGATCTCATCATTAGAACATGAGGCACCGATATGAACATTTTCCACGACTTCGGGTTTAATCGAAATATCTAAAGGGATGATGGGTGAAATGTTACCCAATTTCCCTTCATACAAAACATCGGTATTGGTTCAAGAATAGGGAAAATAGTAACAACAGTAGACAGATTCAAAATTCGTTGATAACTCTCTATAGTCTTGGGTTCCAGGAAGAGAATAGAACAATGATGTCCATCGTCCCATGGGGTATCTTCCATAGACATGATTGTCATGATCATTTCATCGGTGTGAAAAACTACATGAAATATATCTAGAGACATATCTAAGAGAGAATGAGGAGAAGGAGTTGCCGATTGAATAGCTTGATAAGCCAATTCTACTAGACTTAAAGGCATTCTGTCGTCGTAACTAAGATAGTCGTCCGAGCTAGGTACTATCCAAGGGTCATAAGACTCGGGGATTTCACCAATAGTGGTTGATATCATGTTAGTCAAGGCAACAAAAGGAGTAGGAATATTGGGTTGTGGAATGGGGAACGTACCCATTAACGATGAATCTTTTAAAAGACCCACACCACATTCTCATAACCGGGAGGTGTTTTCACAATGAAAGGTATGTTACTAGTACGAGAATCAAAATTAAAGAAGGAAAGCTGATTAAAAGTAACAAATTTTCCTTGGTGAGGGAAACGTATCACACGAAAAATAGTAGCAACAACTATACACATGGAATCAATCCAACTATGGCCAAGTAAAAGGTTGTAATCGAGAGGTGCATCAAAGACCTCAACCTTAACAGTAACCTCTTTGCCTTCTAATGTAATAGATAATGAAGGAAGAACACCATAAGGTTTAAATCCATACCATTAAATGATTTAAGAGTATTGTGTGACTCAGTAAGGGTAGGAGAGACAATGGCTTTCTAACAAGTGACAAACATGATGCAAGTCGAGGCTCCTTCATCAGCAACGGTTTGACAAATATTATTAGTTTCTACAACAACTTGTATCTGAAACGCTAATTGAAGAGGAAGCCTTGAAATATGATCTTCCAAGTCAAATATTATCAAGTTCGTATGAGTATATCAATTACACCAATAGCCTTTAACAATTCCTTTCGTTGCATAGGACAACTTTGAAGGACTTCGAGAGCCGACATCGTAGAAGGTTCTTGCGCAAGATCTTCTACAATACTATAGTTTTGAGCAGCATGTGTGTGAGGATTAAACGATAACTTACAAACAACTCCTTTAGGTGGAGGATGAAGAACTTTATCCAGACTTGGTCATTTGAGATGAAGAGGACTGTTGGGAGGTGAATTCGATGGAGGAGGTTGAACCACTGGAGGTGGTACATCATCAACTTTCTCTTTCGAAGGAGAATAATCTTTGGCTTGTGTAGCGACTGCAACTTTGTTCTTGTTGGATTCACTAATACACATAAGTACATAAGACATGGTAGAGGGGGAAGGTTGGTCGTGAATGAAAAATTGGGCCTGATGCTGAGAAGGAAAAGGTTGTGACATAACGACAGGTGTAGAAGGTGTTTCAATCCCTTGCAGGAACTTAGTAACTCCAGCACGTCGTGGACAATCTTTCGTATAATGATCCTCACCACATATAATATAAGGATAATGAGGTTTGCTCTTTTCTTTTTCATCAGCAGGATGAGTCTTGGGTTTATTGGATTTTTGATTATTATTTTTGTCCTCCTTATTCTTACCCTTCCCTTTCTTTTTATTTTCATTTTTACCGGTAGGTGTAGATTGAATTGAATTAACCTCAGAGGTTTTACCGGGAGAAGGAGTTGGAGGAGGAGTATTTTGTACATTAGTAGTATTAGACTTGGGATTGGAATGAATGGCTTGTTTAGACTGAATCTCAGTGTGAAACGTTCCAATCACGCCATCAACAACATGAGAAGCTACTGGAGGTGTTGGGGTTGGATTTGTTGACGGGCGAGGAGCATCAGGGATTACGTCATATAGTGTGCTCGTTTGTGAATAAACGATATCCAAGTATTGAGCATGACTAATCATATGATCTTTGATGATGACACCACCCATGGAAACATCACGGGCTATAGGACCAATGAGTGACTTGGTAAACCACTCGGCCAATAGTTGATCAAGAAGGGGAACTTTGATTAAGCATCTTCTCCTCCTCCACTCATGAATATGATCAGAAATGTGAGTGGGCAAGGATTGTTTAAATGAACTCAAAATTTCATTTCCTGTCTCGTATCGGATTGGTAGTTGGTAATGCATTAAGAAATCCATAGCTAAGGTGTTGAATTCATTGAAGAATCCTCGTGGAAATTCAATATACCATTTGACTGTTGAACCCGTCAAAGTTCGTTGGAAAAGACGTAATCTAATGGATTCATCCATCAAGGATTTGGATGAACACCAAAGATGGAAAGTCATGACGTGATTATTTGGATCTTCCCATGATTAGCCATCAAACTTAGGAATGTCTGATGGTAACTTGGCAGGTATGATGGGCCAATAAGGAGAATGCAAGATAGGATCATTCAAAATCCTAGATAAATCAGGTAAATCCAAAGTATCAAGAAACGACAATTATCTGTTCACTTGAGGAAACTGGTAATTTTGAGGGGGTAGTCCCGTAGGTATACCAGTAGGACCATAAGCAACATGTAGATAATTAGAGGGTCATGTCAAATTCGGTGGTGGAGGGTTTTGAGTCAAATAGCCAACTTGAGTTGGTTGATTGGGTAAGCTCCCTTGGGAAGGAGCATTATATTGAAAACCTTGACCCCAAGTAGGATTCATAGAACCTGAATATGGTTGCCCAGGATTAGGGGGTACAAAAGAATTAACTTAAGGAGGTTTCCACTTAGGAAGATTTTGATTTTATTGAAAAGGAAAATTCCAAGGTTGAGACTACAATCCAGGGATATATGGCCCATACATTGGGTTATGACCCCCAACTTGAGGTTGACCTTCAATAGGAATTTGAAAACTAGAAGCGACAAAATGACTTGTGTCTCCAATTTGATTAGATCTACTTGGGCTAGGATCATTAGATCCTCTAGGTGAAGGTGGAGGAGGAATGCTAGGCTCACTGAAGAGAACTTGGGTAGGTGTAGGAACAAAACTACTAGCAACATTATACCCAGGAGGAACAAAAGTATTATCCCCTCCGGATGGATTCTGGATAGGATTATCAATAGAAGTATTTAGAGCGTGATACCCAAATGGAAGTGACAGATTTGGTCTGAGCGGAAGTGGTGTTCCAATAGGATCTTGAGTGATTACTACACTTCCGACAGAAACAAGTGTAGCTTGTGGGACCATGGTAGAGCTAGAGAGCTGGAGAGGAAGAATTGTATGAGAACCAACCAACAATTGGTCTGATACTGTGACAACATTACTGGTCGTTCCAGTAAAATGATCCAAGGGTATTGTATAAGCAGTGGAATTCACATGCATATGTGATGCCATAGGTTGATTAGAGGTCCTCTGATGTAGGTGACTCATTCCTAGTTTTTCAAAAATATCACGTCCTGAAGAGGTTCTCCAAAGAGAACAGAAAGGGTCAGAAGAGCTAGGATTAAAATTTCCAGCAGTATGAACCGGGGTTATAAATGATTCACTCTGAAAGGGTGGATCATCTACACCAGACTCTGTGTGAGGTTAAATAGGTATTCTAGTATAATCTTCAACAACAACGTCTCTTGATGAATTTATCCAGAGAAAAAGTGGATCTCGTACAACACTCAATAATGAATTTACAAGAAATATGGATTCCTCCAATGAAGTAGAACTTCCAATCGCAGAGGCTATGTTGTTATTGATTGCTCGTTCAGGAGAACCCTCTAGTGAGTTAGGAAGCAAAGGAGTATATTCTTCTGAATCTTCCGTAGGTAACCCTTGCATCCTACGTGAATGACGAGGGTCATTGTTGGCCACACCAAATAAATAATGAAATAAATCTATGGCTAACTAGAGAAACAAACAAAACTCAGTAATAAAATCTAGATATCAAACACACAAACAAACCTTCTTATTTCGAAGTCACTAGTTGGTGATGAAATCCAACGTCGCGAAATCAAGACAAGAAGAGGCTAGGATAAAGAGGGTGGAAAAGTTACGTTGATGATCTGCTTAACAGACTTACACCCTGGTGCAAGCTCCCACAAATAATCGTGGGTATACCCTCCAAGGAGCCCGAGTGAGTTTGGCCAACGTTCATTCCAGGTGCCGTGAAGACTTGCCCCTGCACAATCACCTCGTGTAAAGACTCTAAAGAGATAGGCCACTAAGGTTACCAATTACGATAATGATGCCTGGGGAAGCAGTCGACGGTCTGATCCACACACAAGGGCAGGGTATCTAAGCCCGAAATCAACTTGAGAAGGTCCCCACAATATTTTCTTCTCAAGTGACCCTCGATAATACGTGCAATCTCTACACTAAGATAAGAAAAAGCAGGGTGAGTAACTTTGTCGACCATAATGCGACCTCTTGATTGACCCTTGTGTTAGAAGGGCTTCTCGGGACAAAATGTAGCAAGTGGATTTGTACTCTCCCTATCACAAGATATTATTGTGTGTTTGGATGCTTTGGAGAGTGTGCCTTACAACCTATTCCAAAGCACTATCCTAGCTAATGTTGGTGTATACAAGAGCTAGAAAATAAAAGTTGCTAATATATTTTAAAATTACATTGTATTTTAAAGGCTATTGTTTACTCAAAAGGGAAATAGAAGTGAAACTAATGATGTATTTGACCTTGACCCAATAAGATGCAAGAAGAGATGAAACACAATTGTTTCATTCGATGAACTCTAATTACAATAGGGAGAAGGTTTCTCTTTTCCAAAATACAAAAGATACAAAGCACAATTTCTCAATCTTTGAAAGATATAGATTCCAAATAATCAACTACTAACTTTTCGAATCTTCTCTTTTTAACAAATATTCAAATGCAAAAAATTTCTTACAAAGACTACTAAAAATAAGAATAAACTTCAGTTCTTTCCTTTTCAAATCAGAACAAAGATTGGTTTAAGAAGACTAGTGCACTCTCAACACTATTTCCCAAATCAAACTCACAATGCAAACAAAAAAGAAATGAAAAGAAAACCTTTTGTCGAATGAAAACAAAAATTGTCTCTTAATCAACAACAATACAAAAGTTAAAATCAAAATAAATCAAGAACTACTTATCAAACAAGCACCCAAGAACAAATTCTTGAGATTATACCCTTGCGACAAGAAGTCAAAAAACAAAACTTACAAAGCTCATGAAGAAGACTTTCAATCCTTGAAAATCAATCAAATTCAAGCTTAAAATATGTAAACCAATTATTCACCTAATGCTAAAAGTTCATCCCAGGGAGTAAAGACAAATATGGGCAAAGGAAAGAAAATTAACTGTCACCCAACAATTCCTACAAGAATCATCGCAGGCTGAAGAAGGGTACAGTGCGATGATCTAAGATCGTCGCAGGTTGCAGAAGGGTACAATGCAATGATCTAATATTGTTGCAGGTTGTGAGCAAGGCACAGTGCAACGTCGTCACTCTGGTCTGCACAAGTAAAGTGTGACAACAAAGAATCATCGCAGGCTGTAAATAGGACACAATGCGACGATCTATGAATATAAAATTTTTTGGGAAAGATGACAAAAATTTTCAATGAACCTTCAGGATCAGGGAGTCAAGATGGATCATCCACAAACTCAGAGAATGAATTTTATCAAAAGAAGGTAGGCTAAAAGCAAATAAGAAGCAAAAAAACAAAAGAGGTTGTATCTCCAGTATGGTCGCCATTTTTTTTATCGGACAAATCGGAAAGTGCAGACACAAACTAATCTCCCTAACTTCCTCAAGAAGCTAGAAAAAAACAAGATAGAATACATACTTCACCTTATACTTCATTGTCATATAAACTAGTTCAGAGAGGGACAAGTGACATACCTTTTAAATGACGCTTGATCCTCGCTAGTGTCGTCTTTGCCACTCCATCTTTGGATTTGCAGGATGGTGAACCTGTTTAAGAAGCACAAACCAACAAAGAGAGAGACAACAAAGATATATATATATATATATATATATATATATATTCCAATGAATTACATATATAAAATCAAAGAGTTATACAATAAAATCCAAGACACCTTTATAGGGAAGAAATGTATTGTTGCATTATATTAAAATGGAAAGTGGAGAATACAACCCATGCCTTGATGTTGCAAGATCCCTTTAAATGGCTCTTTTATCCAACACACACACCTTTTCTCCAATTCCTCTGATGAAGAAGATCCACAATCTAACTTAGAGAGATAAAGCAAAGCTATCTCAAGTATAATCTATTGCAGAACTCTTCATGCATATGCAAGCCTTAGCCTTTTCAACCTTAACCTTTTCCATGGGAGATCCCTCTTTATATAGGGTGAAATAGGGATGGATGAGGAGATTAGGATGATCCCACTAAATCAGAGAAGCCAGCAAGATCCAAACTGATCAGAGGCCACCTCATCTTCTAGAACATTCCTGAATTTTGACTTTTCCCTTTCTTAAGCATCGTTGCACCCTATGCACATGAATCCTGCGACGACTCCACAGTCCAGCTTTGGTGCAAAGTATGAAGATCAAGCATCATCGCACCTCAAGCATAGAGAAGGGTGCAATGATATTCCTTATCATATTTTTTGAGGGAGGAAAAGAAAACCACTTTTCTCAAGGAGAAAGTCTCTTTTAATGTTTTCAGGGAGCATGGAAGTGAGTTAAGAACATGTCTTCAATTGATCACTGGGGTGACCAAAATAATGTGTAACAATGATGATGACGATGAAAATGGAAATGAAGGTAACAATGAAGATGATGATGATGGTAATGACGATGACAATATCGATCATGATGATGATAATAATGGAAAACAATCATAAATATGGCAATGTTGACGATCATGATGATGATGACAATGACAATGATGATCATCATGATAAAAATGATGATCACGATGACAATGATGATTAGGATGATGATAATTACAATGGAATAAAATGATGATGGAACTGATGAACTTGATTATGACAATGACAATGATGACAATATTTGTCACAATAATGCTGACAATGCCACGTCAAATGTTTACATTCAATAATCTCTAAAAACAATATCATTAAGTGAATAACAACAATACGTTAATGAGATCCTCTTGGTTTTGAGAACAATTTATTCTCTATTAAATAGGGCCAAACACATGAAGGTGGAAGATAATTTGGCCCCTCCCCCCCTCGCATCACTCTCAATTCCCCATACCCAATAATGCACATTAATTTAAACCAAAATTGCACAAGTAATAATTTATAATATAAATAAATTTTGTACTAAAAATGTTTACAATCACTTATTTAATTTATGTTTCTTAGTTTTCACAAAAGTCTTTAGTAAATCATCAAACATACATTGGTATTCATGCCCTTTAGTTGTTGGACCTTCTTCCAACCGTGCTCCATGACTATGTGCCGTCTCCACCATTGTAATACTTATAGTAGTACGATGTACCAGTGGATTTTGCTACACTACAGGGGAATCCACTACAAAAACAAAAAGAGTTAAAAGTACATGGTTATAAGTTATTATTATTCATATGCACAATGCTTCATTAATACAAATATCGTGACTATGTTTTTTACCTGGAGTAGTCGATGTGACCATTGGCATCGGTTGATGTTGCAGGGTTAATGTCAATGATGATGATGATCATGAAAATGAAGATGATGGTGAACATGATGACGATGACGATGATTATGACAATGGAAGATGATGATGATGGCAATGACGATGATGATGACAATGACAGTGATGTGATGATGCTAACAATGAGGATGGAAAAGATTATGACAATGGAAGACGATGATGATGGAAATGATGATGATGGAGATGATGTAAATGAATATGATGATGATGACAAATGACGTCGATGATGATGACAACCACAACGATGATGACGATGAAAATGACGAAAAATGTTGATTATGGTGATGACAATGACAACAACAACAATGATTATGGTGATGACGATGGCGATGATATCATTTATCTTATTCTTCATCCAAATATACTTTTGTGTCATCATGTTTAGAATTGATGTTGAAAGCATTAGCCAGATCAAAATCATCATCAATGTCATTTTCAATCATAATATCATCATCAATATCATCATCGAGAACATAATTTTCATCTACATCTGGTTGAACTTCTTTGACTTCTTCGTCTGACATTGCATCTACCTCATGCTCCTCTACAACTTCTTCTTCTTTAGTATCATCTTCTTCTGGTACATTATACTTTA
>JASDQU010689316.1:15355-27385 GCA_032191745.1 Picea mariana | reverse complement strand
GAAAGCATTAGCCAGATCAAAATCATCATCAATGTCATTTTCAATCATAATATCATCATCAATATCATCATCGAGAACATAATTTTCATCTACATCTGGTTGAACTTCTTTGACTTCTTCGTCTGACATTGCATCTACCTCATGCTCCTCTACAACTTATTCTTCTTCAGTATCATCTTCTTATGGTACATTATACTTTACAAGCCTTCCTCTTGGATCATATCTAACAACGTACAACCAACCTGATTTACTTGAAACCTCTAAATAAAAGACCTGCTCAGATTTCCTTGGAAGAACATAAGTTTCTGTACCGGGCTCAAATGTCCTTGTATTAACCATGAAAAATCCATTGGCATGCTGAATAAAATTTCTTTCAGGATCATTTTCATTCATTCGTAACCTATACCATTTGCCATTGAATAGAACTAACTTAAAGGAATTAAAGTCACACTCAATTATATCATTCAAATACCCATAGTATCTATTTTCGAATATTTTTGGATGTCTGTCACTTATAGAGGAAACATTAGTGACTTGAAAGACTACAGTTATCCCACTATCACAGGTTTTCTTCTTGTCATCCAACTTTTGATGCAAAATTTACAACCATTTCACCACATAGACTTGTAGTGTTTCAACTGCAATATTCCTGACACATGAAAAAATGCATTGTCAATGAATAAAAAAGTTTAGACTTAATAAAAATTTATAAAAAAAACACACCATGACCTAGATTAATATAATGTAAAATACCTAAAACATGATGTGGATGAATTATATATATTCTTTCATGTTTATCTTTTTAACCATATGCTAAATTGATTTCCCTCTGAGTAATATTGGTATCTTGATTATGATGAGCTTCTTTAAGCAATGTAGCCACCCCTTCCCATGATAACCTACCATTACATTGTATATTACATCGATCTATCCATAACTTCATCCAATCAAGATTGTTTGTGATGAATAAATGTAGTGCATCCCTCTCTCGACCAACTGTATGAAAAAAGAATAAAAATTAATAACAATAATAGAGATTAATAATTGATGGAAGAATAATGTTTAATTAATAAGTACAGATAAAAATTAATAATGAAAAGTATTATTGATCTCAACTACCATCTAAAAATTACCTTTAACTTTCCGCATTTTATCTTTCCCGCCCAAGACCTCCCCTTCAAATTTGTTGATGGAGTTGACATCCCAAATATGATGCACCTTCATTCTTGCTGCTAATTTAGGAAGATATTGACTAATATACACCAAGGATTGATATACCGTATATCCCTCCACCATAGAACCCTCAGGACATTCTCTTTAACTAATGAAAGCCTTCAATGAATTCAAGTGCCTCTCCACCATCCAAATTGACCTTGTGTGTACATGTCCACATATTTCGATCTCCTCAACTTGGTGTATGAGGTAGTGTTCTTGAGCATTGAAAAATGTCGGAGGTAGATACTTCTTCATTTTATACATTAGCCAAGGAATTTCTCTCCTCCAATATTGTATATCGTCTTTATGGATTTCTTTAGATGGCAACCACCTACACATGATTATATAAGAAAATCATACATTTGAACAACAAAGTATATACATTAATTCAAGTAAAACAATACATGCCGACAAGTTTTGAAACAAAATTTTTGCTTACCTCATGTATTTTCCAAGATCACATATAAATTCTTTTACATTGTTGTCAAAGCTATCAGGGAGAGGTAGAGGTACGACATATTGTAATTACAAAAAAAAAATCATTATTTTTTTGAAAAAAATAAAATTAAAATACTAAAAGGAAGTATTACCAAAATAGAAATCTACCAAAATAATTAACTTAATGAAGGTATCCCAGTCATTATTTTTTACCCCACCAAAGTCACCTTTCTTCATTAATATATTCTTTATGTTTGAAGAGAATCCCGTGGTAAATTTAATTTTTTGAATCGCCTCTTTTACAACATTTCTTTCCCGCTCTGTAAATAACCATGGAAGACAATTTCATTCTCTGACATTTCTATTTGAATCAATCAAATTGTGCATTGCACGACTGGCTTCCTGAATGTCACTACAAATTTTGACAATTTTTTCTTTGTCATTCCTTCCATCTAAGATTCTCCACAATGTTTTAGTTACATTCTTCCCGATATGCATTGTATCAAACAAATGAGCTATTTGTAGGTGCTCATAGTAGGGAAACCTACTGAATTGTATGGGGTAATTTTTCATTCCTCGTGGAAGTTGACCATCAATGCCTTGACGACATTTATGAAACATAAATGTTTTAATTATACAACAATAATTGTTAGATGCAACGAACACAATTCAATACAAACAAAAATTGTAAAACATTTTGTGTGATACATAGTCAAATTGCTTACCTTGATGATTTCTACTATATGCCAACTTCCATAGGTGAGGTGTCATTCTTCGTGGTTTTATTGTAGTCTCTTTTTTCCCATTGAAAATATTTTTTTTGCTAGTTCGATACCTATGTTTCTTAGGGAGGAAGTTCCCATACTCATCAAACACCTCATTTCCTAAACTTTTTGAATGACGACATTTCATCCTAGGACCACAAACTGGACATGCAAATTTACCCTTCGTTTGAAGACCTGCAATATATGGATTAATAATGTGAAATGTAATATTAGTTATATAACAAGGAATTAATATTAGAAACACGCATGATATTTTGTAAAATTATATACTATTAAAGTGCAATAGTGTGACATTACATACCACAAAAATGTGTTATCCCTAGGGCATCATGAATTTTCCATGTAAGTATTCCATGGAATTGAAATTGCTTTTTTCCTATTGGTATAGAGATGTCGTACATAGTGATTCCAACCCATAACTTTAATAGATCGTCGAGCAGAGGCTCTATATATACATTCATATATTTCACTTGGTACTTACCTAATTGGTTGAAAGTACATGTAAATAATACCTTGTTTATGTATAATAAATAATGCATTAATAATGAATAAGAGTACAAATGAAATGGCTCTACGTACAAAAAAATATTGTAAACAAATACCTAGAACAATCATTGCCAATGTTGTGTGTGTAACATCCTGCTCTTGCGCACACTGAATGAACTTATTCTTTGATGAAACTTGCTTGCAATTGATCCAGATTATTATACTATTAAGCATTTGATTTTGATTATGAGGCGTTATGGGTTGATGACATGTCGTGTTGGGGTTTGATTGTTGTATATATGACATTTATGCATATTATTAGATGATATGATTATGGATATATTTCTGACATGATTCGTTGATGATGCAGGCTGATGATATCTTGCCGACCAAACTCACATGTGGAGTAGAGGGGTCATGCACGACTACCAGAGAGGTTGAGGGAGAGGTGTGGACAATAGCCCTGCCACAACCTACTAGCACTCCCGTTGTGGCTCGAACTGTAGGTTAACGATTACCTAGTTCGATAAGACCCACGATGTCATGAGGGCAGACTGCGATAGTCACTCACGATGATTCTAAGGGGCACGCAATAAGGTAGGGGACTTATTCCTTAGAGGCCCTTAGTCTCCCACAAACTCACCTGGCGAAGTACTGACTCTAGGGGTTTTTGATGTCTACCAAGTCAGTCAAGAGGCGAGTGGCAACCTTGGAGCTTGCAGTGCGTCCTGAAGGGCATGCCACGCAAGGGAAATAGAATGGGGCGAGTGGCACCCTTGGAGCACCTAGTGTGTCCTGAAGGGCACTTCACATTGTTAAATAATAAATGAATAAACATATATGACCTTAGAACGAATACTGTGATGAGAAATATTTAAAAGAAATTCCCTAATAAAATGTTGCCCAGCCTAGGAAATTAAAGTCTAGGTCTAAGAAATACTTGTGATAAAAATAAAAATATGTATTTATATAAAAATAAAAATAAAAATGAATAAATAATAATGATAATCATCATTAACCATGTGACGAGAAAGGGGTAAGCAATTCATTAATTTAAAAAACAAAAAAAACAAAAAAAAACAAAACTTTTGGGGGATAAAATTTAAAAAGGGGGAAAAGGGGAAATAATTGTTTTGGCTTATATGTTAATTTAAAATTTATTAATTAAAAAGGGAACAGGGAAAAAGTTAAATTTCTACACCTGTCAATTTGGGTTTTAAATGATTTTAGGTGGGTGAGGGAAATAGGGGTAATTAATTAATTAAGGAAATTAATTTATGGTGCAATGAAGGGGATGGGTGACACATGTATGGGGAGGATTATTATGAATTAAATTATTAAAAATAAATTAAATGGGAATTAGGGAAATTAAATGACTTTGAAACTCTATATAATGGAGGGAGGAGAAGGATGATGGATCTCTTATGTTATGTGTCACGTTACTTTGCAGAATTTTATACTTGACTGACTTAGCTTGTGGGAGTTGGGATACCCAGCTCGGTGAGGAGTGGTAGCTCGGCCTTGCGAGGTGATCTAGGAGCAAATTTCTCTCTATTTTAGTGTGTGTGGCCCATTTGCGGCTCGGGGGGCTAAGGGGGAAGAAGAGAACCCCTAGCGTTGGCTAGGAGGTATTGGTGAAGTCTCATCGGTCGAAAAGTGGGAGCTTCATGGAGCGAGCGAGACAACAACTCAGAGCGGGCGACTTGGGCTATGATACGCTTCCTTTAATTTTTCATGATATATTATTAGAATACTTATGCTTTTAGTTCTGTATTTTTTTTGGGTAAAGAAAATGATGGTCTTAACATTTAGTTGATAACTGAATCCCCCCATAGCCTTAAGATCGCCATTGATTGTTTCCCTTGGCTTCGATCCCTGCATGTCTTGATCGTCCTATGGTTTATTGATTTGTGATGATTTTCGGTTTATTTTTGCCTTCGTGCCTAGCTCATTAGTCCACGCCTGAGCAGTCGGCCAGGATCTGGATCTACGGTCGTCACTTCGGTGTTAATAGACATATGGATCCAAATGCCATGCTTTTTTGTGCACGAATGATGAGCAAAGGATTTTTTGCATAGTCGTCTACCCCTACTTATTGAGGGTCTTTGTGCCTTATTGTGTTGAGTTAATCCGCCATTGTTATCGTTCCTATTTCCCTAATTTTTAAATCTGCGTTTTTTTTATTTGGTGTACTCCTTGCCGAGTATATTGCTTTGTGTTTTTATATAATGAAGGCATTTTCATCCCTGGATATAATGCTCTGGAGATTTTCCACTTTTAAGACCATAGCCATAGCTTGATTACCTGGTGAATTTGGTCATTTCGTTTCTTATTTCATTACGATTGACACTTGTTGAGATTTCCCTTGTTGTTGGATAAGACTATGTTTTTGCCCAAGTGTTACCTGGCATTTTTGCCCATTTACCAAGGCTACAATTTGCCATTCTTTGGACCGAAATCATTTCTTTTTAACCTCAGCAATTTACCTAAAACCTCTATGATTTTGGCCATCAATCCCAACACACATCTCTGCTTTCTTCACTGTGAAAACGACGTCCTTTCACATGAATTTTTCCCTAGTCCGTTTAATTTATCTGTGCATTTCGACTGTGTAGAACAATGATTATATATTTCCAACCTGTGGTGAGTAATGTACCATGACTTCATTTAATGGCATTGCGATTACAATTCATGGCAATTATGATTTTATTGATGGCAATGCGAATGTATATTTATTTATTGACAACGTTTATATATTTCCGTGAGTATGAATCGTTACCAGAATTTCAATCCTTTGGTTTTTATTTTGGTCTCAATACTCTTGATTAATATTTATTATGGAGTAGGAATAGCGTATGGATGTGCCTGGCAGTGAGCCCTTTAATTGAGACAGCTATGCCACCTGGAGGGTGAATGTAACCATGCGTTTTATTTTTATTACCAGTTGTCTGCCCAGCGAATCCGAGCTGCGTGTATCACTTTTGACTGCGTTTTTCCTTGTCTGATAGCAAGGTGGTGCCTTGAGACCGCGAGAAATTTTTCCTAGAGAGCATGCTCTTGTTACTCCGGAACCTCTACAAATTTTCCCAGATTGTTAAATCCTATGACTTTGCTTGATACCTGGCGTGTTACCCTCGTTAGGAATGTGTTTCCATCAATGAGGGAATGTGTTGCAAGAGGTTATTATTTATTAACATCACTTGACCATGAAATTATACCATTGACTGATATGACTGTATCACTGTCTGCATTTTAACTTCATTGCCAAAAAAATTATATTATGACAGCCACCTTTTTTTTGAAGATAGCATTCATAAATTATATTAATGACAACCATGGCCTTTAATTTATATTATTAATGATAGTAATGACAACCACAGCCTTTAATTTATATTAATGACAACCATGAACTGTATTTGAGCAGACAACCCTTAGATTAACTTAGACTAGACTTGTCAATTAGTTTTCGTATTTAATTAAAATAGACTTGTCCATTTAGATTGAATTTATTGTTTATAGCTTTAGTATTGACTTAATTTTAGACTTGCTCCATTTGATTGGCATTTCATGTTAAATTTGATGGTACATTAAAGACTAATTGTAAATTATTATCGTCAACAAGTGTGATGATTGCAACTTGTACCTTGATATTTTTAATGTTGGTTATGACGTCAACTGTAAGGTTAGATTGTATTTAGAGATTAATTTAGAATTGCCAATTTAGATTGTCATTAATGCTAAATTAGATTGGCATATATTGACTAAATTGTGATTTATACATGCTAAATTTGAGTGGAAGTTATGTTAATTTAGATTGGTAATTATTGACTAATTTAAGACTTGATTAATGGTTGGGTGGTTGGCTAAGTCGTTTAATATCTTGCGCTCTCTTGTTGACATCATGTCGCATCTTGCTGATCCATTGCTTGGGGGTGGGTGTAGTCTTGTGTCAATTGTTCTGCCTCCTAGTGCGTTGGATTTTATTGAATCCTTGGTCCCGTTAGTATTGTTGTGCCAAGGTTATTGACACATCTATCATCTGGGGACAAAATGATTCCTGATGAGGGGATCATGGCGCACCCTATTGGATAGCAGGGAATGATAACTTGACCGGAGTCGGTACCTTTCGAGTGAGTGTTGTTGAAAGTTGTAAGTTTTCTTTTGGCACGCCTTGAGGTTCTAGTCTTTAGTCATCAAGGTCATTGTGTCAGGAGGGGGGTGTTGTTCCTTAGCTTGTAGGTGTGGTCTTGTTTGCGTCGGGCAGGTAGTTGTTCCTCTTTGTTGTTCTACGCATGTTGTGTCTAGTTTCCCTTATGCCAGTGCATGGAGTCATAGTTGACTGTTGCTTGGACTGCATGCTTGCATTCATCGTCAGCGGTGTGGTTAAACTATTTTCGTCATCATCTTCTTTCCTTAAAAAAAAAAAAAAAATTGCACTTCCACTTCGCTTGTAGACGTAATGATGGGAGTGTTACATATGGTATCAAAACAGGTTCAACCCGCGACTTGGGATCACTACAGATATTGTTGATATGATTTGATTATAATATTTCTAATTAAGTTGACTTATATTCGTGCAGGTAATCATGGTTAGAGGACGTCGTGGAGGCAGACGACGGGGTGCTAGGGGAGGAGGCGCGATGCCTCCAACAACATCCACACCAGAGGGGTCTAACCCCCAGGGAGACGAACAGGTTGTCGAGAAGGAGTAGATAGCAGTGGGTGATGTTGTTGGACTGATGAGATCTTTTCAGCGCATGTCTGAGTCATTGATCAGCTGTTTGGACAAAGATGAGGCCAGGGCGTCAGCACCCCCTGAGGGTCCACCACGCGCTCTGGTCGGTATTGGTAGCATTCACCGTGAACTCAAGAAGGTCAAATTTCCCAAGTTCTTTGGTGCCCTGTACGGCGTAGCCACCGAGGCATGGTTGGAGAATATGGCGATGTGCTTTGCACTTCGCAACTATACCTGCAACATGAAGGTCCGCATGGTGGTCTTTCAAATAAAGGGGAGCACTCTTCTATGGTGGAAGACGCTCCTACCACAACTGAACATGGCCATCGAAGACGTGTCATGGGAATTGTTCGAGGAACAGTTCCGAGAGAGGTACCTTTTAGAGGAATTCATTGAGTGTCAGCTCAATGAGTTCAATGCCTTACGACAGGGCGACCATATGGTGCCCGAGTACGAGGCTCATTTTATGGAGCTGCTTCGGTATGCTCTGCATCTTAATATTGAGAAACTTAAGGTCAACAGGTTCATGTTCAAACTTAATGGAAACATACATGCAAAGGTTAGGATTCTAATGCCTCAGATCCAGAACAAATGAAATACAGATATGGAAATAGTATAAAAAAATACACATGTGAGACCAAAATAAGCAAAGTGATTTTATTAATGTCATTCCAAGTTACAATCATAACCCCTTTTCAAATCCCTATGAGGATATGGACCAAGATCATATTTAGAGATCTTCGATGGGAACCATACAAAAAGACTCTTACAACAAGAGAGGACTGAGACTAGAAGTCTGGATCAACTTAGCCACGAAATATCATTGATTGAATCTGCAAAATATTCCCTATCAGTAATGAAATGTAATTCATATACAAAGTAGAATACACACACTATCAAGATCATATGATCAACCTTTCACAAATAAGTTTTTGAAATATGTATCTCAATCCTTGAATCCTGCTATCTTCAATAACACCCTACTATCAACAAGAGGGTTAAGACTCTAAGATAACTCAGAATGAATGAAAGTAAGTAATATCACAAGAATAAGAACATACCTTATATCAGAAAATTCTTCCTTGTTCTCCCCTCCTTTGTCCCTTCCTTTGATCAACTTTTATCTTTCTCAAAAGAAGTTGTAGTAGTTTCAAACTACCATTAGTTAAGTCTTAATAGACTAAATATTAGTTAGGGACAAATAATAATAATAATAATAATAATAATAATAAAGGGTTTATTAAATAATAACTAATAGGTGGGACCCCTAATCTTTTAAATATTTTTAAGCTTGATTTCCTCCTTGTCACTCAATTTATTTTTATAATAAACCATGCCACCTCATAAATACGCACATAAACAATCACTAGAATATTCCCTTGTGTCTCCCCAAAATTATCCATGTATATATCAAATAAATAAATGTATCATGCCACCACAAAAAATAAATAAGAGTGTTGTCCAAAAATGAAGATAATAGTATCAGATTGTCCCAAAAATGAAGATAATAGTATCAGATTGTCCCAAAAATAACCAAAACATACAAATTTTCCTACAATAATCAAAAGTCATGTTTACTATGAGAAGCAATCTGCTTCTTCCTACTACTTGTTTCCTTTTCTACTATGTTTGTATAGATGATCTTCCTCGTGTTTGGTTGATTGGATGCATGACATTGAACTTCACTAAGAGTTGGATACTGTTCATTATTCTGTTGGGTGTGAGAGGTAACTAGCTGGGAGGAGTCAGTAGAAGATTTGGCATGAATGAGTACTTTTGTACCTTTGCTTGAAAAAGGTCCAGGGATGGTTTTCTTAAGTCTCTTGCTTGCATGTGAGGACTAGACAGGGGATGCAATATGATAAATTTGTTGGGCATGTTGGTTGTGTGGAGGTGGAGGAGGAAATGGCGATGAAACAGTGGGCCAACCATGATGATGGACTTCAGGTTGATTTAAAATATCTTTCCAACCATCATTAATAGGGACCTCTAGCTAAAGTGAGACATAAGGTGGAAAATTAAACTCTGAAATATTATGATGAGGTTGGTAAGCGGGTCTATGTGGTATAGGATGTGACTGGAATACTCTTTGACCCACCAAGTTGAAGAACCCAATTTGAGATAGTTGATTTAACTCTTGAGGATCAACATCAAAGTGAATGGGGTAATTTGGGTCTCCTATTACCCCTTTGCCAAAAATGATTTCTTCCCCTGCCTCTTCCATGGATTCCTCTACTAAAGAAACTCATTTTCTAACAACAATCTTAGATCATAATATAGAACATGAAGACTAATCAACCATCAATTAACTTTGTCTAAAGATAAACTCAAACATTATCTCTTATTATTTAACACACAAGCATGCAAGTCATTAATCCATTACTCTCTATACAATAATCATAGTCATTCTTCCAATTAAAATTCACAATTGTATTTATCTAGAACATGGATACTTAATGAAACATGGGATGTGATTTGGGTTTATAATAAACAAAAAGTGTTATTTATGAAAATGAAAAAAATGATTATTTCTCTAAATAAGACCCATTCTTAACCAAGTCATTTGAATAATCACACCATCTTCATACCCAACTGTAGGTCTTGAATAATACTCATTGTTCTAATTCAAAACTCCCTTTTCAAATTATAGGGTTTATATAAAATAATATTTCTTTTAGAACAAAACATCGAAAAAAAAATGAGGGTTGTATAATTTGTGTAAAACGAAATTATGGAGGGAAGTGATAACGATCAATGTTCTTTCCACATACAAATATCATCCATCAATCATCAACACATATGATCAATTCAAACCTTCAAACTAAAACTTTGAATTTTTGTATTTTGTATTCTTGAGAGTTAAATTGACCAAACAAAATATATCAACAAATAGTTTGAAAACTCTTTTTTATAATTTCTTGTAGAAAGAATCATATTTAAACTTTTGAATTTTATCCATTTGAACCCTGTTTTTCCAAGATAGTATAACCATAATAACAAAATGAATCCATTTCAGGGCACAATAACTATTCCCATTTTTATGTTGATATATACATTTTCCATATATATTTCCAAATGCCAAAACTGTGTTTTATCAAAGAGTGGCTTCCCTTTAAAAATATATGCAAAACGAGACTTGAAACCAATAAACCAACCAAATACCAGCCCAAAATATGATGTCCACTTCACACACATGCTTATCATTTACATCCAACACTTCCAACAAGCAATTCAAAATGATGATAACAAAATTGTGGAGACTGAAGGTAGGGTTTATATCTTTCAATTCCAAAGTAAGCGGGCTGAGATAGGAGTGTAAGTCGAAACCCTAGGTTTCGAATTCCTTTAGAGTAATATGCAAGTGGATTGGGCCAATCAGAGCATGATGTATGTGAGAGAAGGTAATTGAAACACACCCGCATTCCCCAACAATTATCACAACAAACTGAATTGATATTACAGTGAACCTTAAAAGAATGCTCAACATTTCTTCCAGAACAAGATATAGAGGCAGTTAAAATGAGAAGGTTGGGAGCACACTGCATACTTCCATTTGGTTTTGTTTTGAGAACAAAATCCACAATCATAACAAGAAACCCACAGTGCCTAACGACAGGCCATAACCATAAATCCCAACATCCAAACAACAATGATGAGACTGTTTTTCTCATTCAAAGCTCTTATTCCTTTTAAACTCAATTGCATAAGTTAAAATGGAAAACCCATGTCGAGAGTCTAACTGATAATCCTATTTATTTTGTATCAGCTTCATACAAATAATTTTCCATCCACAACATCTTAAAATCAATGCTCAATAGAGGTTCATTCTCATAACAAACACACAACATGCAAACAACTTGAGCCAATATTAAAATTTATCATGCAATCCATTGATGCCAGAGAATTCGAAAATGTCCATACCTTTCAAAAATAACATGAGATATAAGCCCAATATCATTATCCAACCACTAAAGCCATTGGATCTACAAATCCTGGACTAATCAACAACAGACCATTTCCAACAAGCAACAATGCAAAATGTGGTATTCTCGGAAGGTAAAATCAACATAGAGTGCATTAACTCTCCATCAACTCACATCGCCTCAACATTCACCAAAACTCACCAACCTTTCACAATATCCAACCCAAATTTAAACGGTGGAAATCACTTAATCGCCAACTCAGGTTCCAAATCGAGCCTTGGTACCACGCATATTACACTATCAAATTTTTGAACCATAGCATAAATCAATGTTATACCACATTCATAACTATTGTAAGTTGTCACTGCTCTATATATCAACCATATCAACTTACCAATCAAGTGACATTAAATATGATGCTCATAACGTATATGAATTTAACTCTAAG
>JASDQU010689315.1:0-36064 GCA_032191745.1 Picea mariana | reverse complement strand
CGCATGCTTAGGAGGGAGCATAGCCATTAGATCTAGATCAACGAGATCTATTGATCTTGTGGTTTCATATTTCCGCATTTCGGGAGTCAGAGCGTGGAGAAGGTTGTGAATTGGAGTCAAGAGTCACAAAATCCTGACATGATCTAGACCATTGACCGTGGGAAGAATCTGGATCATCGATCTGTGGCAAGGAATATCGTGATTTTGACTATCAGGATAAAGGGGGGAAACTACATTGCGTATGCTCGATACGCGATGTCCTGACGTGACAGAAGGTTGGGCCCTAGGACACAACTGAGGGTCACATCAAGATTATTTTGAGGGAGGATCTAGAGACCGTCATCCCATTTCGAGGTTTCGATATTTGAAGAAGTCGTGGAATTCAACAACCGAATTCCCGAAGTCGCAAAACTGGATGCACCCTTTGGAGTAAGTTTCTGGTCACGTGGAAGTGAGATTTTTCGCCTAGTGTTTGTTAGTGCAGGTTTAACTCCTAAGAAAGACCTGTGGTTATAAATGGAGGATATTCCAACTGGGAATCAAGTAGCCATTTTGGATCAAGGGAAATCAAGAACGATCCTTAGACTGGGAGGTCAAGTAGAACCTGCTAAGGTAGGGGTGTTTATTCAGGTTATAAGAAGGTTAAACCTAAAATGAGGAAAATGGGTTAAGTAGTCAAGTGGCTATTGGATATATGGAAAAGTAGAAAATTGGGCAAATTTGGACATAGGTGACTATGTGGACAAACTGGTCTAGAATATGCTTCTAAGGAAGCTACATGAAAGTATAAATAAGAGGCAAGGCTCTCTCATTTCAATCATACTTGAGCATATTTAATATCTACAGGTGACTGAGGTAAACAAAGGATATCTAAGCCAAATTTCAGAGGAAAGGTGAAGTAAAGAAGGCTGAAATTCAAGGAAGGACAAATTCTTTTGATGATGCTTTCTAAGGTATGTTATTTACAGGTCATCTCACCATTTTCGCAATAAATTTTTTTCTATAATGATTCAAACCGTGAAATTGGAAGGCCATTGAGGAAACATTTCTAGGTAGTTGTGGTACAAATTTCATCTTGTGGTTCGTTGTATTGTTGGAGTTACACTCTGTGGAAAATAGGGTTTGTGGCTAGTCCTGAAACTAGTCTAAAACAAATGTTTCGGGTAAAAACGTCATAAATTATTCATAACAAATCCAAATTCAGTAAGACCAAATGTGTTGGTTAGAGTACATTTTTTAGTATTCTTTGTATAATTTTCAGATCCATACAACAAATATTCTATGTGGGGAACGCTTTGCAGGTACACTCTCTAAAATAAGCCAGAATTCAACAAGGTATGACATATTTGCTATAACTCCTTTTCTGAGAGGTTCCAAGTAGTGACACCTGGAGGAATTGCATAAAACACATTGAAGAACATTGTGTACTATTTTCAGATCTTTATTCATTACAGGTACATCGTTATGATCATTTCAAGTTAGGGTTGTTGACTAATCCAAAACTAGTCATGTGAGACTAAAGTAAAGTTTGATGAAAATTCTAATCTCTTGATGTTAAAGTTAAGGAAGGTCTATTATAGAGTTAAAAATCATATTTGGATGATGAAATTGATGAGGGATTTTTGTTTAGGTTGAGGTATAGGTTGGTGCATGGTTAATGCACTTGTTTATGGTACAGGTTGATTACAGGTTAAGGTACAGGTTGATGCATGGTTCAGGTTATTGGTACAGGTTTACAAAATTATATCTCACAGTGATAATGTGACAATGATTCCATCATTCTACTTATACGTTAGGGAGGTTGGACGAGGAAAGGAAAGGTGGTTGTAACCACCTTAACGGTTGTATCCAGAGAACATAGGGGGTTGTAGCCTCCTTTTGGTTGTATCCAAAGAATTTGGGAGTTGGAGATCCCTTCAGGTTGTAGCCTAAGAAACTAGGGGGTTGGAGCATCCTTCGAGTTGCAGATGGAAAAAAAAGGAAGTTGGTGCATCCAATGAATGCAATTCTTCAAGGCATATAAGAAAACAAATTATGTGGTTTTTTTCCCGCTTTCGGTTTCCATGTAAAAACACGGGTGTACGGTGTATGTGTATGATTGTTCATTTTTTCATTGTTTATTTACTCTGAAAATATTGGATGATAATGCTACAATGACATAACACTTGCATTATATGGTTAAAAAGGATTAGATTGTTGTATTACTAATTCGCCCCCCTTTTCAGTAATCCAACACATGTACCATAAACAAGTGCATCAACCATGCACCAACCTGTACCATCAATGAGTGCATCAACCATGCACCAAATATGTACCAATCATGCATCAAATACACACAAACTATGACTCATCAAGATGTACCAACTTAATCAACTATACACCCCATGTATGTGCCAAGTCATCAACTACTTGTCTAAACCATGTACCCAACATGTACCTCAACCATATACCGAATACATATACCAATATAACCATCAAAATTTATCTAGCAATACATCACACTATCCTTAACCAAATACCATAAACCATTACATCAAACCATCTACCACAACCTCATTGTTACACAACCTCTATCTTTAACATACCTCAACCAAAATCCCTCATCAATTTGATCATCCAAATCTTATTTGTAACTCTATAATAGACCTGGTGTATATGATCACATACCTGAAAACCTTCCTTAACTTTAACAACAAGAGACTAGCATTTTATCAAACTTTACTTTAGTCTCACATGACTAATTTTGGATTAGTCAACAACCCTGACTTGCAAGAATCATAACTATGTACTTGTAATGATTAAAGATCTAAAAATGGTACACAATTTTCTTCAGTGTATTTTATGCAATTCCTCCATACTTCACTGCTTGGAACCTCTCCGAAAAGGATTTATAGAAAAAATGGCATACCTTGTTGAATTTTGGTTTATTCTAGAGAGCGAACTTGTAGAGCATGCCCCGCACAAAATATTTGTTGTATAGATCTGAAAATTATACACATAATACTACAGATTGTATTCTAACCAATACATTTGTTCTTATTGAATTTGGATCTATTATAAATAATTTATGACGTGTTTACCCAAAACACTTGTTTTAGACTAGTTTCAGGACTAGCCGCAAACCCTATTTTTTACGGCGTGTAACTTCAAAAATACAACAACCCACAAGATGAAATTTGTATCACAAATAACTAGATATGTTTCCTCAATGGCCTCCCAATTTCACGGTTTGAGTCATTATGGAAAAAATGTTATTGCGAAAATGGTGAGATGACCTGTAAATAACATACCTTAGAAAGCACCATCAAAAGAATTCATCCTCCCTTGAATTTCATCCTTCTTTACTTCACCTTCCCTTTGAAATTCAGCCTAGATATCCTTTGGTTACCCATTTCTAACCACTTGTGAACTTAGTAATTTCTCCATCAACTTTATTATTTAAATAATTTATTTTGTATTCACTTTGACTTATAGTACACTCATCACTTCACTTTATTATTTACCTCTTAAAATTTCTTAGACCACTTTGACTACTTTGACGTGTTGGGGCTTCTAGATGACTCATGAGGGTTCTCCAACTTCCCATGGCCATAACTCTCTAACCGTGAGGAGTTATGTGATGTTCCACGTACCATTGGAAATGAAATGAATTGTACTATCCATATAGAATATTATTACCTGAAAATATATCAAAAATAATACCATTATCCATCAAACAAATTTTGGTCCATTACCCAAATCTTTCTCCAACTTCACATGGCCATAACTCTCTAACCGTGAGGAGTTATGTGGAGTTCAACATGCCAACGGAAATGGAATGACTTTTACTATTCATATGGAGTAGTATTACCTAAAAATATATCAAAAATTATATCATTATCCATCAAACAAATGTGGGTCCATTACCCAAACCATTGTGGTATCGAAATTCGCTATCAAACTTTCTTCAAGGGTTGATATCAATGACAACCAACCCAATTAATCAACAATATCCCCCTTTGGAATTGATGGAAAAACTCTGATGAAATACTGAAGTAATGTCACTCATGATCCCCCTTTACCTTTAAATTTGCATTTACCTTTGCATCTGATAAATCTCTCCCCCCTTTTCATCAATGGCAAAGGTATCTTTCCATCCGGGGCTACTCCCCCCAACTAAATTGTCATTGGGGATACCCCCCCTAACTGAAATCTTCATGAAATTGATCTCCCAACAAAACATTTCCTCTTTATGGTGCTCTCTCATGTAGATATAAGACATATAATATAATCATTCAAAAGAATTCATTTTGGAGTAGAAATTACTCTGAGTCTCTGGCGAAAATACTCAACGGATTCTCGTGGAAGCAGTTTTGTAAATATGTCTGTCACTTGTTCTTTTGTTCCAAAATATCCAACTTTGATGTTCTTCTCTACAACATGTTCCCGTAGAAAGTGATACTTGATTGGAATGTGCTTCGTCTTGGAGTGCATCACCGGGTTCTTTGAGATATTGATGGTTCTTGTATTATCACAATAGATTGGAATGGGATAATCATACTCAACCTATATATATGTCAGAGTTTTTTTCATCCATATAATATGTTTACAACATGTTGTTGCTGCGATATACTCTTCCTCGGTCGTAGATAAGTATACTTATGATTATTTCTTTCTTAGACATGATACTAAACACTCACCCAAGTAGAACGTTGCTCCACTAGTGCTTCATCGGTCACAAATGCAACCTTCCCAATCTGCATCTATGTAGGTAATAAGTGATAGATCCTTTCCTTTTGGATACCATAATACAAACTCCTTTTTTCCTTTGAGATATCTGAAAATCATCTTCACTGCTACAACATGTGTTTCCTTTGGTGTTGCTTGAAATCATGCCACCTGTCCAACTGCCTGCATTACCTCTTCTTTGGATGTTGTCACATATACTAAGAAGCTAATCATTGACCTGTATTGCCTCTGGTTTGTAGACTTTGAATCATCATCTTTTCTCAACTTGCAACTAGTTTGCATAGGAGTGGTAACTGGTTTTCAATATTCCATTCTGAACCTCTTTATCATTTCTATGATATACTTAGTTTGAGAAAAAAAAACCCTTTGTTACTTTGATGTATTTGAAAACCCAGAAAGAAGGATAGTTCTCCAAGTAATGACATTTCAAATTCATTATGCATATCCTTTGCAAATTCCTAGCTTAACCTATCATCATTACGTCCAAAAATAATATCATCAACATAAACCTAAATTAATAAAATACTATCTTGAGTTATCTTGATGTAGAGGTTGTTGTCTACACTTCCTTTTTTGAACCCTACCTATTGTAGATATTTATCCAGTCTAGAGTACCATGCTGTAAGAGCCTGTTTTAGACCATACAAGGCATTTTTTAATTTGCACACGTAATATGTGTTCTCTAACAATTGAAATTCTTCTGGTTGTTCGATGTAGACTTCTTCTTCAAGTTCCCCATTTAGAAAAGTTGATTTCATGTCCATTTGACACACTTTAATATTCTTGGAGCATGAATAAGATAAAATCAATCGGATTTCTTCCATTCTATCAACTGGGGAAAATGTCTCTTCAAAGTTGATTCCTTCAACCTATGCATATACTTTACATATGAATCTAACTTTGTTCCTTGTAAACTATCCATCTTCATTCAATTTATTTCTGAATATCCACTTTGTGCCAACACATTCTTATTCTTTAGTCTTGGAACCAATGCTCAAGTGTCATTCTTCTCTATTTGATCCAATTCTTCATCCATATCCTTATTCTGAAATTCATCCTTGTTGGCCTCGTCAAAACTTTTTGGTTCAATCGTAGATGAGAGTGCTAGGTGTGTTTGTTCTGGTGAACAGATTCTTCTTCTAGTCTCAACTTTTGCATCTTTGTTTCTGATAATATGATCTGAAGGATGATTCTTCCGTACTCATTTTCTAGGTTTCTTTGGAGGCACTTGATTAACTTGCTCTTCTAATTATATCTGATCTTATTCATCTTCCCCTTCTACTTCTTCTTCATCTTATGTTCTTCTTCATAAAGTTTTTCCATTGATTCATTTTCTTCTTCCTTTAATTCTCGTCTACCTGTTTCATCAATTTTTACATTGATGCTTTCCACAACTTTGTTCAACCTAAGATTGTAACACTTGTATTCTTTCCTTGTACTTGAGTAACGAACAAGTACTCCTTTGTCCACACAAGAGTCAAACTTTCCCATTCTTCCATCTTCACTTTTGATGTGGCATTTTATTCCAAATACTCTGAAGTGATTCACATTTGTTGGTCTTACTTTCCATGGATTGTAGGTGTTTTTTCAGTGTTGTTTCTGAGCATTACTCTGTTTTGAATGTGAACCGTTGTATGCACTGCATGTGTCCAAAATATATCTATCAATTTGGAATCCATTAGCATTGTTCGAGACATTTCTTGTACTGTCCTGTTCTTTCTTTCAACAACTACATTTTGTGGAGGTGTCCTAGCAATGAAGAATTTCCTTTTTATTCCATGCCTGCTGTAATATTCCATAAATTCCTTTGAATTGAACTCTCCTCCATTATCATATCTCAAACATTTGATTTTTGAATCCATTTCATTTTCAATCATTTCCCTGTAGACTTTAAAGTTTTCAAAATCTTCTGACTTATTCCTGAGAAAGCAAACTACAATCATTCTTGTATAATCATCAACTAATAACATAAAGTATTTCTCACCTTTTAAACCATTTGTTGTAGCTGGTCCAACTATATCAGTATGCACAATTTTCAGTGGTCTTGTCATTGAATATTCCTTTGATTTAAACCTAGTCTTTGTTTTCTTTCCTTGTTGACAATGATTGCATAAAGTGTTGGTTGGTTTCATGATATGGGGAATTTCTCTAACTACTTCCTTTTTGCTAACTTTGACAAGGTTATCAAAGTGTATGTGACCCATTCTTCTGTTCCATAGCTAACTTTCATCTTATTTTCCTAGACAACACTTTGTTTGAAGTTCTTACAGTTTTTGCAATCAATTTTTCTGAACCTTGTTTTCTTATCTCTTACTTTTGTGAATTGAAAGTAAATTTATGACCTTGGTCACACATTTGACTCACACTTAGAAGATTATGTTTCATATCATCTACTAGTAGAACATTTTCTACCTTGGTATTTTTGTTTCTAATTCTGACTATGCCTTTTCTAATGATTTTAGTTGAATCATCATTTCCGAAGGATACTGATCCATATATTTTCTTTCTTAATGTAAGAAACCTATATTTATCACCTGTCATGTCTTTTTTACAACCACTATCAACATACCAACAACATTTCTTCTACTTATCTGGTAGAGCGAGTGTGCATTCTTCATTGCTATACAGATTCTTCTTTCTTATCCATGTTCTCTTCTAAGGTTCTCGTCTATGACTGTTGTTGTTTTGTTGTGGTTCTCTAGGAGGAACTATCATTCTAAAATATTTGCTCATGTGTCCAAATTTGTTACACTTGTAGCATTCCACTTCAATGCTCAATGATTCAAACCTGTTGTAACTTCTTATTTTTGTTTCACTAGACCTTCTTGGATAACCCTTTTGTGTATGAATTTAAAATTTGTTTATGCTCCTTATGTTAGCTATGCAATTCATATCTTTATGTACAAAACTGTTTCATGCATAACATAAAACAAAAAATATAGTTTAATACCTAGGAGTTGAAGATCTTCTAAAAGGTGTTTCTCTTATGAATCCTTCTTCTTCCTGAGGCCTATCTGTTTCTATCAGTTGTTGATTCTAAAATCTGAATCTTCTCAGTGGAGGAGTGTCCTTGTAATCTATCGAGACACAGGGTCATACCCAAGGTTCAACGCTTCAACAATGCACAAAAAAAACCCTAACTACCGGCCCTTTCGGCAACACCTGTGAAGTAGATGAAATCTCACCTGAGGTAGAGGCAGGGGTGGTTGTAGGACTCCAATGTTTGTATCCTTATTAGGGACACAAATATGTGATTGTAACACATCAACAGAGAACTTAGTAGTTATATTTCATTAGTATTTAACCTTTGTTTACAGCGTAGATAAACCCTAATTTCATAGCAGTGCAATATTCATCCAGATCTAATATATTCAAGCACTAAGCATATCAACATAGATCCTATATAGAATATTATTCACATCATTAGGCACTAAGTTATCATATTCATCTAAGAATACATCATTACACTAATCAATAATCATATAAACAACAAAACATTCACAATGCACAAAGAAACCACAACACAGGATATACGTGGTTCACCCCCAGCCTGGGGCTACGTCCACCAACTCTTCTCTTCTTTATTATCCTCGGTCAAGATTCTTACAGGCACATAGCATCAAAATCCTACTCCGCAGAAGACAGGAGATCTGTGCACACCTCGCCAGATCCTCCTTCCCCAAGCTGGGATACATCACTAAGCCTTTACACAGTCACTTGCACTTAGCCTTGAAAGTCTCACATAGTATGCACAAAACATGTACAACTATCACTTGCACTTAGCACTTAGCATCACACCCTTGCCACCCTTACTTAAATTGCCTAGATTTCTATTTATACATTACAAAATGGGCCTAAACATGGGAAAACCCATGGGCCGACATCGCCATACCCATTACATAATCCCATAACCCAAAAATCCCTAAAAAGGGTTCGAGATCCTACAATCTCCACTTTGACTTCCACTCCACCTTTGAAAACCTGTCGATGTCTGAAAATAGGTCAAACCTAACCAAGGATCCTCAAAACTTGATCAAGGGCCAATAGGCCCCCAACACTCACCTATGAATCATCCCAAGTCACTCTTCTTTGGGTAGCTCTACCTCAAAATCCTTGAGCCTCTCTCGAGTTGCTTCGACTTGTTGTTGCGCCATGACCTCCTGCTCAACGAACTCTTGGATAACTTCTTTATTGATAGGTCTCTCTAAGCATTGTTCGACTGAAGTGACTACTTGTTCTAGCTCTGCTCCTCATCCTTCAATCTCCTCAAACAGTTGGCAAGCTGCATCCTGGACTGGTAGGAGTCTCTAAGTCACTTCCATGACTTTTCTCTGTATGGTGTGAACCTGTTGTTGAATAGTGTGTTGTTCCTGGGATCGCTTCATCCTTTCAACTGCTGACAGGAGATTTAACTGTGACTGAACTATTTCTACTTTCTTCTTTTCCTCCTAGAGTTGTGACTCTGATGATTTCAATTCAGGATCCTCAGTGAGTCACTCATAAGTGTGAGAATTGTGATCACTTAGTTGTTTACATTCCATGGCAAGGTCCTTGATTCTCTCAATTGTGCTCTGATCAATTGATTCTCTTTGATCTCGCACATCCCACAGAGTTCTTAGCACTATTTGTAGATCTAGATATGTTATTCTCTGTTGAAGCTATTGGATGGCTTCAACAAGCTGCGCTACTTGATGCTCCACTAGTTCTTCCACTTTTTTCTCTAAGCCTATCTCAGAGCGAAGTTCTCTGCTGACTGCTTCTTTTACTCCAATATGCTCTGCGAGGAGTTGTTCTTTCTCATGTTGCATCTGTGCCTTTTCCTATTCAAAATTTTCTTGGAGGGAAGCCTTCTCCTACTGCGTAATTCAATGTTTCTCTACTGCTTCCTCCTATTCTTGATTTAGGGCCACTGTGGCCTGTTCTTTTTCTTGTTGTGCATGACGAAGGAGAGATTCAGTCGCATCAACTATTCTGCGGAGATGGGTATGATCATCTCCCAACTTCGGTTCTTTTGATGGTAGGGGCGCAGTGGACATTGTGCGACTGGATTGGAGGGCATGTTGTACCCCTCTGAGTTATACCTCAATTCTATCATACATGGCTGCTTGTTTGGTTTCAGTGTTCTACAAAATTTCCCATGAGGCATCTGATATGGTTGCGATGATGAAGTCTAAGTCATCGAGCATGAGTACAGTCTACAGCTTAGTCTTAGTAGCTTTGGAATTCTTCCAAAAAGTAGGTTTCATGGGGAAACCTTCCTTTTCTTGGAAGGATCAGCCTCATCAACAAGATCCCTATGCGGTGTTACTTCGCCTCGCTTCTATTGATCATCTTTTCCATTGGTCTCTACTTTATCTACTTCGTCATCACCTCCTCCTCCAGCTGAGTCTGATGTAGTTTCTTCTGATGAACTACTCAGCTGCTGGAATTCTTCTCTCCTCTTCCTTCTGCTAGTTCCATGTGTATCATGTGCTTCACGAGTGGCCTCTGAGTTTCCAATTTGTACAAGGTCAGATAGTTATGCGGGGTCAGCAGTGGTGAGGAGCTCTACAGGCCAGTCCTTGGTTATCTCTTCTAGGTCTTCCTCTGTGAAATTATAGTATGAATAAAGCTCTTCTTTACTCTATTCTACACGTGCAGTGATGTAAATGAAGCATCGATCTGCGTAGAACTTTATAAGTGGCCTGAACTAGTGTAGAGTGTTCGACATCATACAAGGGACAACTTCAATAGCCCTCTTCAACTGTAGATAGTATGTATGGAATACCATGTTTAACTACCATTGTTTCCCCATATCGCTTGAGTACCAGGGCATGGTGAACTTCAGAGTGAGTGGATCGAATGGCTTGATGCCCGAGAAGGTCGCACCTTCCGGCATCTCCCAAGAAGTAAACACAGTGAGGATGATCAACAGCCAGCTAAAATGGAACTTATAGCCCTGATCCTGAGCTTCGCGACAATCCAATTCTAATTGGTTGACTAAGTGCTTTGCCCATTTCATCTGGAGTCCTTCCACGCATTTTCCAGTGAGGTCGACAATGAACCCTGTGACCTATGTAGGTCTGTTCTTTCTCACTAGTTTTCCTGCGATCAGCTGGTAGGCCAGGTACACTGCGCCATTCTCGATGGAAGATACCTTGTATCCTCGCATCCCCTTTTCTAAATCACCATGTGTATCCTTAATCTTCTATGGCAGTGCGCAGTCTGCATCCTTCGTTGGGTATAAGTCTTGTGGGTCAAGTCCCTGCATGCTCAATCTAGTGAGCCTATGGATTAGCGTTGGATCGACGGTGATTGTATATCTAGCCACATATAGCCACCATGGAAGCATGACAACATGATCTTAACGAACACGTTAACCTCTTGGTGTCATCCAAAATGCGGTTGCTTCATTATGTTCGGGACAGTGGACTGTGTGAGGTCCATAGTCCATGGTTGGGGGATTATCCTCAATGTCTTCCCCTTCATCCTAGTCAGATACTTGGGAGGAGAAAGAATATTGTAGTTCTTTCGATCCCCAAGGTTGAACTCGTTGAATTGTAATGCCATGATCTTATCCAGCTGCAGTTGAACTACACGTATCCCCTTTGGGAGGTACGCAGTAACCAGAATGTAATCGAATTCTCTGGGGACACTATCATGACTCACCGCGCTGGCCAGAGGAGGGATGTAGTTGCACAGGATAGTCGATATTAACTTCTCATTCTCCAAGACATCTCGATGCTTGGTTCTTTTCTCATCTACAGCTCGGGATGGTCTGAATCCGTGAGCAGTCAATGGGGAGGCTTGCACTCCTTGCATCAATAAATCTTGAACTCCTATGGACATCACTCTCTTGACCATTAGATCGATTAGAACTTCTTTAACCATCTTCTCTATGGCGATGAGGTCGTCCAACATGCATGCTCATGATTGGATAACTCAGGTCGATGAGTGAATGCTCAATGTAATATAACAAGTGTCGAAAGCTCAGTAAACATAATGCAATAGAAATTAGTTATTTGTTGGTTTGGATACAATTTTAAAAAGTGTTCTCGGTGCAATAGTCGACAGACTAAGTAGAAAGAGAGGTAATGAATCTCTCCAACAGGTGAGAAATCTTCATCAATGTAATTATGTTCATTACGGCATGGTCCCAATGGTCCAATGGAGAGCTTTCTGGTCATAACTGTTGTTCTAACCATTCAGGAGCATTGGTCTAATGGTTATAATGCTTCCAATGGTCATATCGCTCCTCCATGGTGAAGTGCCATGTTGCATTGTTCTGATATCCCGACGAAGTTCAAATTCTAGAGACCTTCCTTCTGCGAAGTCTTCTATGGATCTTTCTGTAATTTTTCCAACTTTTCCTTCTTCTTGTTGAGCTTCCTATCCTTCTTCCCTGTGATTTGTGTTACTAGGTTCCTATTCCCATTATGATTCTTATCTCCTCCTTGCATAGTAACTTCATGATTTTGATAGTATTTCGTAGGGTTCGAATGTAATACTTATTCTTTGTCTGGGGTAGATGCTCTACTTTCTTGTCTAGACGGGTTCTTCAATACTTTGTGTGTTCTTTCAGCTTCAACATACAAATTTCTGGTCCTCAGTAGCTTCGACTGTTTTTCTTGTTCTTCCAGTAAGTGTGCTATTCTCTTAGCCGTAAAAACTCTTAGCTCTTGCTTTTTACGTTCTAGATATTTCTCTTCTTGTTTTCTTCGGGTCTGATCTTTCTCAATCCATGTTTTTCCTAGTAACATAGAAAATGGGGCATTTTTTCTCAATAATGTTAACAACCTCAAATTCTTCCTCTGTCGAAGTTCCATGAACACTCATAGATGTCTGGGTGAGTCTTCCACATAGGGTTATCAACTTTCCTCTAAATAATATTATCCCCCCCAATGAAGAAGTCATAGCAGGATTTCCTAAAATTTCCCAAGTTCTTTGTGTCATGATATTCACCTATGATTCCTCATCTAGAACACAGTCTATGATGAAGTCTCCTATTATTGATTCTATGCACTCTTTTTCTTTGAAAATCTATGATAAGTTGATATCTTTGTGATCATTCACGGTTTCTTTCATTTTTAATAATGCATTCTCTAATTCTTTCTGGGGTTCTGTCATGGCCTCAATTTCTTGGCCTTTCTTAAGGTTTTCTTGTCTCATATTCATTCTTTCAACCTTAGCAATCATTCTAGGGAAATACATAATGTCATGGTCCATAGATTTATAACAAAGACAACTAGGTCTTCTATCAAGGAAGTCCTTAGCAAGATGGTCCGACCTTCTACAACTATTACAAAGGGTTATTCCTCTCTTTCTTTTAAATGATCCCCATCCTCTCCTGTACTACACACTAGGATCATAGTAGCTAACCTGCGAAAAATTCTTTCTAGGATCCTTCATCCATTTGTTAGTCCAAGAATTCTTTCTATGCATAGAAATAACATATATTTCATTATTTCTATCAGATCTATTCATATCAAACCTTCGTTCTTCTAACCGTGCCCTATTTTCCAAACTAGGACAAAATTTGTCAAGAACACATAGATACATACTTTTGAAACAAAATTTTTCACTTATCTTACCTTTGACAGAGAAAAAGGCTTTCAAACCTAAAAATTTTCACTACTCTTACCTTTTTCAGAGCACAAAGATTTCAAATATTACCTCTTTTCTTCAGATCTGCTTCCTTTCTTAGCACATAGCTTCACAAAATAGAATACTGCGCACTAAAGCAATAGATCTACACACAAAGATTTCTTTATTTTCCTTAGATCCTATCAATCACAGTTTTGTCCCGGCAATGGAACCATTTGTAGGGACACAGGGGCAGACCCGAGGTTCAACACTTCAACAATGCACCAACAAAACCCTAACTATCGGCCCTTTCAGCAACACCTGCGAAGAAGATGAAGTATCACACGAGGTAGAGGTGGGGGTGGTTGTAGGACTCCAGTGTCTACAACCTTTGCTGGGACACAGATATTTGATTGTAACACCTCAACAAAGCACTTAGCAGTTATAGTTCATTAATATTTAACCTTTGTTTACAGCGCTGATAAACCCTAATTACAGAGCAGTGCAGTATTCATCCAGATCTAATATATTCAAGCACTAAGAATATTAACATAGATCATATCTAGCATCTTATTCACATCACTAGGCACTAAGCTATAATATTCATCTAAGCATACATCATTACACTAAGCAGTAATCATATAAACAAAAAAACATTCACAATGTACAAAGAAACCACAACACAGGATATACGTGGTTCACCCCCAGCCTGGGGCTACGTCAACCAAATCTTCTCTTCTTTATTATCCTCGGTCAAGCTTCTTACATGCACATAGCATCAATATCCTACTCTACATAAGATAGGATATTTGTGTGCACCTTGCGAGATCCTCCTTCCCCGAGCTGGGATACAGCACAAGGCCTTTACATAGTCACTTCCACTTAGCACTTAGCATCACACCCTTTCCGCCCTTACTTACATCACCTAGATTTCTATTTATACATTACAAAATGGGCCTAAACATGGGTAAACCCATGGGCTGACATCCCCATACCCGTTACATAAGCCCATAACCCAAAAAGACCTAAAAAGGGGATAAGATCCAGCGATCTCCGCTTCAACTTCTGCTCTGCCTTAGACAGCCTGTCGAAGTCCCAAAATAGGTCAAACCTGACCAAGGATCCTCAAAACTTGGTCAAGGGCCAATATAATCTTCCTTGTAGGTCTTCTTATCCCCTTTGTTTTTTTCTGCATGGCTTTTTGGATATGTTTCTTGTTTTGTTGTTTTGGATATTGTTCCCTTTTTTTCCTAATTATATCCAAGCCCAGACTTGTCATGATGAGGCTTTTGACTGTTGATAATGTTATCCAAAACTTTTGAGTTGTTATGTATATTTTTCTCTTGAAGACCCTTTCTTAATGTGACAATCTCTTCCTCCAAATTTCCAATGATCCTGTCTCTTTCTTCTAGTTGTTCTTTGAGTTCTTCTTCAATTATTTTATCTTCTTCTATTTCAAACTTCAAATTTGTGATCATTCATTCTAGTTCCCGAGTGTCTTATTTCTTGTCTGGTTCTGCTTGTAGCTTCTTGTTTTTCTTCTTTTCTCTTCTTTTAACTTCTATGGCACACAACAATTCTTCTTGGTATTCAACTTCTTCCTCTTCATATTCTTCTTCGATGTCTTCTTTATCAGATTCTTCTACTTCCAAGAATAAAACTCTTTCTTTCTCATTGTTACTGACTTCATCTTCATCTGATGAGGAGATGTCTTCTTTGGTGCATAAGATTTTCTTAAAATTTTTATTTGTGGTTCTTTTGCCTTTATATGTTTGTTTTCTATTTGAGTAATCTTCATCATTCCTCTAATTTTTCTTATGAGGACATTTGTTAGAAAAATGACAAATACCATCAGAATTAAAACAAATCAATGGAAACTTACCTTTATATCTTTCATTGGTTCTCTTATTCAATCTTTTGACAAATTTGGCAATTTCTTCATCATCTTCTGAAATGTCACTACTACTGCTATGTTCTTTTTCCTTTTTCTTTCTCTTTTGATTTGACCTTTTGGATTCTTTGAAAGTTGCTTCTTTTGTATCTGGATTTTCCTATTCATTTCTCATTTCATATGATGTGCAGATTCCATGTAGTTCATCCATGCTTATTGAGTCTAGATCTACTCTTTCTTCTAGTGTTGTTATCTTAGGATCAAATCTCATAGGAAGAGATCTTAGTACCTTTTGAACAATTACAAATTATTTAATTTCTTCTCCCAATCCTATGATTGCATTTACTATTTCATCAACTTGAAAGAACTAAGCTACAATATTTTCATCTTCCTTCATCTTTAGTTGTTTGAACTGACCTCTGTAAATTTGAAGCTTTGTTGCTTTGACTTTTGAATCTCCTTCATAAATATTTTGAAGCTTGTCCCAAATCTCTTTAGCGGATTTGCAATGTATAACTTTGGTGTATACCAATTCACAAAGACCATTCAGAAGTGCATTTGTGGCTTTGGAATTATTTTGACCGAGTTTTATTTCTCTTTCATTTGTTGGCAGAACTGATGGTTATTTGTATCCATTTATAATTGATTGCCAAATTTCAAATCCCTGTGCATGTATATATGTTTTCATCCTTCTACTCAAAAATGCATACTTTTTTCCATCAAACTGTGGTATTCCATTTTTATACATGTTGTTTCTCTCCATGATCTACCTTTCAGTGCTTAAATTGATTTCTGAAGGAACCTTCTCTGATAAAAATATGCTCAAGTGTGTTTAAAATCAGAGAGCCTTGCCTCTTATTTATACTTTCATGTATCTTCCTCAAGGGTTACCTTTTAACCATCTTAACCCACTTTCCTTATTTTAGGGTTAACCCACTTGTAACCACTCGTCAACTTAGTAATTTCTCCATTAAATTTATTATTTAAATAATTTCTTTTGTATTCAATTTGAATTGTAGTACACTAATCACTTCACTTTATTATTGACCTTATAAAATCTCTTAAACCACTTTGACTACTTTGACCTTTTGGGGCTTCTAGATGACTCATGAGGGTTCTCCAACTTCACATGGCCATAACTCTCTAACCGTGAGGAGTTATGTGGCGTTCCACACGCCACTGGAAATGGCATGACATGCAATATCGATATAGAATATTATTACCAGCAAATATATCAAAATTCATACCATTATCCATCAAACAAACTTGGGTCTGTTACCCAAATTTTTCTCCAACTTCACATGGCCATAACTCTCTAACCGTAAGGAGTTATGTGACATTCCACATACCACCGGAAATGGAATGACATGTACTATCCATATGGAATAATCTTACATGCCAATATATCAAAACTCATACCACTACCCTTCAAACAAACTTGGGTCCATTACCCAAGCCATTATGCTACCGAAATTCTCTACTGGACTTTCTTCAAGGGTTGACATCAACGAAAACCAACCCAATTAATCAACACTTCACTCTCCAAGTTTGATCAAGAAGTTGAATTCCTAGTGGAAAAAAAAAACAAATAACTTGAACAACATCGTTCAAGCGTGAAACCAATCCATAACAAGGAGAGAAGAGTTATTCAAAAGGCTCATCGAGGTGGACCTATCCAAAAGCACTAACAAAGTCCAAGATCCAAAGTTGATCCTCAACTCATTGTTCCTAACAAAATAACAACTCGATGAGCAAGTTGATATTTTTAAAGTATTGTCAATTGAAAAATTCTATGGCATAATTGAATATCATGAGAACTCCATAAATAATTGGCTAGTGGATTACTTCGTAAAAAACCAAGATATTGAAGAAGTATTACATGGAATTTCCATTGATCTCTGAGACTTGGAGGGTGAGATGTTCAATATTAAAATATGACTTGAAATCAATATGGCACCTAAGAAAACTTATATCGAATAATGGTTCAAGAAGGTTATCGATAAACTGACACATGCAGGGAAAGAAGCAGTTGAGACAGTTTCTATAACCGTTGATGAAAATGATAAAAGGACATAAGCAAGAAAATGAAGATAGGAGAAAACATCATAGTAATTTTACGTTGATCACATCCTTATTTTCTTTATCAATTCCTTCATCCAGTTATTCCACCTCTTTCACTAGAAAGGTTTACCCGAAGAATGATAAATCCTTTTTCTTCTTACCAGGTCTTATTGATCCTTATATCGCCCATTGTCTTCCTTCTAAAATATTATTTCTTGTATTTATTTGATTTATGTTCTGTGGGAGCCCCAATCACAGTATTTAAGACAAACACATTTACAATTTCAAAGAATATGTAACAGACTATATTTTTTTTTTTTAATTTCAAGAGAACTACTTTGGGAACAATCTCAAATGTGATTTGTAACATTGTTTTCATAATATAAAGTATTTGAGGTTGATCTATCATTATATTTGAAAAACAAACTTTATATTTATAAAAAAACTTCTTTTAAAATAAAACAAAAAAAAAATTCCTTTTGTGTGTTTGAAATTTTTTATGTTTATTTAATTACCACGATGGGATTCTATCAAGTCCCACATTTCAAATATTTGAAAATCTCAAGAAAACCTAAAGAGGAGTACCACTCCTATAAAAATGCAGGGGGGTTTACATCCTCATGAGCTTGTCATTTCGATCCTAACAAATTCAAGCATCAACATTTTTGGAGACCATACTAGGGAACTGACTAAAATTTGGAACCTGGTATAGCATTTTTGAAATAATATATGACGTTTCCCAAGGTTAATCAACCCCTTTGGAAATTGGATTGAATAATCAACGAAGAATTTTACATCAATTGTACAGTCTGGTAATAACAACAACACAGACTCAAAAAGAGTTAGAAAGTTCCTAGAAGATCTTAGTCAAAGAAGAAGACAGATAAATCCTCCGAAGATAGAGGAGAGAGGAATGAAAAGACTGAAGAAATAAAGGCTAGCTAGAGAAACACAAGAAAAAGGTTAGGATTGAAGCTGGACGAATACAAGGGACCCATTACCAGAAGTAAAAGAAAGAAACTCTTTATTTTTAGAAGTGAAAATCCTAGCCCTAAAGTCTCCCTAGGAATGGTGGAAAGAAGTGAACAACCTTGAGACGATCATCATGAGGAGCTAGAAGGAGGTGGAAGAGATGCTACAAGAAATCAAGGAAACCCAGGATTTGAAAATCGAAGGAGGGTAAGAGATTCCCCTCTAAATATTATAGGTGAGCAACATGATCTCCCTGTTCTCCCTAAGTTCACCTTAAAGGAATTTTTTGGAGATGGAGCAATCGATGCAAAGAGGAATATTCACTTATTTCTTGATGTTTGTGATTTTCATCATGTTGAGTATGATGATGTTATGGTAAGTTTGTTTCTATAAACTTTATCAGGAAGAGAATATGAATGGTATACAACATTTCCCAATAGATCCATTCGCTCATGTAATGAACTTGAAGCTATGTTCCTAACTATGTTTTCCCCTCCAATTTATTACCATACCCTTATCACTTATTTCACCCAGATTGATTTGAGGAAGAATGAAAGGATACGAGATTTTAATCTCAGGTTCAATAAAACCTTCAGTAGGATTCTAGAAGATAAAATACCAAATGACCTAGTCATTCTCGATTGTTATAAGAATGCAATTCCCCCGAATGTAAAATATGCTATCAGAACATCCCAAACGGATACTTTGGAGGAGACAATGACTAAATCCATTGATATGGAAGAAATTATGATTGAACCAGGTGAACAACCTAACATTATACTGGGAAAAGTACAAAGGCATCTATGAGGATTAAATATTGATAATCAAGGAGCTTCCATTTCAAGAAAGAACTAAGAATTCAAGCCTCGAGAAACTCAAAACCAAATGATGGGAGGAGGATTTTTCAAGGGAAACATACCTGATGTAAAGGTTGACACTGTGGCAACACATGAAACTAAGCAAAGAATGGAAATTGCATAGATGAATAGAACCATCAAACAAATGCAGAACGAGATAACCACACTAAGAAGGGGAGAAAATTACATGCTGAATCCAATAATGTCAATCCCAGAGAAAAGGAGGAACCCTCCCCAAGAAAACATAGTGAGGTTTGAAAACATGGATAATCCACAAATACCAAGGGTTCCTAGGTATCCTACTCCAAATTTGGTTGTTTTGGATGATTTATATGACGAGCGATTAATTGAGAAAGATAATTATTACTAACCTGATTAGAGCTTTGAAACTGTACATATGGATGGATGCAAGATGTCCATGTATATATTTGAAGAGGGCAACAATAATCCCAACTCGCAAGAAAATGTCTCCCACATAAGAGGGTTTGTAAAGAGACCAAAAAAATAAAGGCGGTTCTGATAAAGAGAACCAAAAAGGAAAAGAAAAGGAAAAAACAAATGAGAAAAGAGAAAATGTGAAAGTGACATATAGTGTTGGACGTAAAAGAAAACACATGACGTCGAACTCCACTCAAATGACATATAATGTCATAGAGGATTTGAGTAAATTAAGGATAAGCCTGCCCTTTATGGAAGTAGTGAAGATTCCCCAACAAAGAGAAAACATTTTGAAGTTGTTGGATGATCCATATGAAAGAGAAGAAGTTGTTGTTACCAGTCCAAAACAAATCCTTAGCCATTCAACTAGAAACTTCAGAGGTAAAATTCCTCCCTTTTACATTTCTACTGAAAATCATGATGTCGCACTGCATAATGTTTTAGTTGACACTGGTGCGATGAAAAATATCATTTCACTGGAGGTCATGAAGGAATTGGGAATGAGTTGCACCAAGTATTATGAAACCGGTGAAACTATATATGCAATTGATTCTAGAAAAGTGCCAGCTTACGGTGAAATCAAAGACTTTTATGCTTGGATTTAAACAACCCCCCATATCATTACAATTTTCAATATCATTGTGGTATACCTTCCTCCTACATATGGAGTTGTGCTGGGAAGAGGCTGGACATATATAATTGGAGGATATATAATGAATGATGGAAGTTGTATGATGCTTCCAGGAAAATAAGGAGCAATGATTAAAGTGCCCCGTGAACCTAGAAAACCCTTCTCCTTCAAAAATAAGGACAACGAATTGATGGAGGATTAGATAGATGCTGGTATTGGAAACTATGTTATCCTAGACATAGAGGATAACGAAAGTCTAGAAAAATTGCAAGAAACAGAGAATCAAGAATATCCATTTGCAGGGTACTGGAGGATTCCCTTTGATGGAGCATGTTCAAACTCTGGATATGGACTTGGAAATATTCTTATGAGTCCAATTAATATTATGCATCCATGCGCTATTAGACTAGAGTTTTCATGCACTAATAATTAGGTAGAGTATGAAGCTTGGATTCATGGGATGATCCTTGCACAGGAAATGAAAATAGAACATATAATTGTATGTTTCATACTTCTTCTATGCTTGGAATGCAGTTTGGTCATTGTTGAAGATACATACATTGTCTACTAGTTCGGTGGGTGCTTCTTATTCATTGCTTCATCGGTTGTTGCTTGGTGTTGTTTGGTTCAACTTTGCAAGGTTGAGGACCTGCACCTACGGTTGGACATGTGGTGCTTCTTGCCTGCTTTTGTTTACTTCAACTTTTGCAAGGTTGGGGTCCTACATCTGCAGTTGGAGCTATCTTTTTTACTTTGTGGGGTCCAAGTCATGCACCCACAATTCGACCTGTGCTTCTGTCATTCATCGTTGCAGAGTAAGTTTCAATGCCATAATTTCATTTCTATTCATTCTTTGTTGTTTATTCTTTGTAGTTTGCAAGTAAGAATGTTTGATTATTTCTACTGGCATGCTCGTCATATGTTTCAAGTTCCTTCTATGCTTTGGATGGAATTTGGTAATCATTGGAGATAAATATGTTGTTTACTAGTTCAATGGTTGTTGCTTTTTCGCTGGTTCATTGGTTCGTCGATCGTTGGTTGTTGTTGTTTGGTTCAAGTTTGTGATTTTGAGGTCCTAAGGCTGTAGTTGGGTATATCCATGCTTCCTCGTTGGTTTGTTTATTGTTCTTTTCTTTTGTTTTCTTCGGATTTTCAAGGTTTGGGTCCTACGCAGACAGTTGGAGCTATTGTTTTTTTCACTTTGCGGTGTTCAGGTCCTGCACCCACAAGTGGACCTGCGGTTATGTCGTTTGTCCTATTTGACAAAGTCGAGATATGATGCCTATCCCATGCCCAGCTATTCTTCTCTTAAATTCTTCTCCAATTTGTTTTCCTAGCTCTGAACCATACCTACATGCATTTTAAAAATGTTATTGTAGAATAAAAGGATATTCAGATGGTGCTAGCAAGAGTGGTGTTCCATAGATTGCAATTGAAATATTCAGTTTCTATGCTGCTTGGCATGCAACATTGCTAGCACAATGAATTTCTTCTCAAATGCATCATGCCATTTACATTTGGACAAAACCATTATCATTCTAAGATACTTCAGTGTTGACATGATACAAAATAGTGCCATAACAAATAATTGGACAACTACATGTGCAATTACAATGTCTATTGTCCTTTTGTTAGGATAAAACATGTGCAAAGTGCACTTATTAACCATATAAGGTGAAATGTGCCCATATCAAAATACAACCTCTTTATCCTATACACAGACTGGTATGACCATGATACAATTTGTCTTGTACTTGAAATATGAGATGTACATCAAATATACTACAAAATTGTATTTCCATATCTTAAAGCATATCTGGATACTTTGTTGCAAAAAACCAAAATCGTTCAGCTATGTCCATTCAATTTCTTAATATTTTCTGGATTGTAATATATTTTGAGCAGGAAAAACTCTATATAATTACAACCATGGATCAAGAAAAGCAAAGGTTCATGTTTCTAACTATCTTTTATTCTATTCCTTGATTCTCATTTACTGTATGTACATATTACTTGTTATCCCCTGCATACAAGCTTCCATTCATGTTAATTGTATTTTGTGTGTTCCCACATTGAAACAAACATAATAATTGGAGAAGACGAGGGAGTATTTACTGCAAATGTAGAAGAGGAGATACAAAGGTGCATGCTTGTACTGTTATTTCATATTCCATTGTTTTTTATTTCATTTATTGTCTGTATATGTGTTCACCTAATTTATTGTATGTGGATATTATGTATCTTCCTACATAAAAAATTATCTTCATGTCCTTTGTGTTCTTTGTGCCACTACATTGAAATAAATTGAACTCTGTTTATTTTTTTACATGTCTTCTTCCATACCAACTTATCTTCATGTCCATTCTATTTTTCTGAATTGCTACATTTAAACAAACAGAATAGTCGGAGAAGACGATGAACTCTTTGCCACAAATGTAGAAGAGGAGATACAAATATGCATGCTTTTACTCTTATTTCATATTCCGGTGTTTATAATTTAATTTATTGTCTATATATTTGTTCTACTTTTTCTACTGCTTGGCACCTAATTTACTGTATGTAGATACTATGTATCTTTCTACATAGTAACTTATCTTCATGTGAATTGTATTCTCTTTGTTGCTACATTGAAATAAATAGAACTGTATTTTTATTTTTTTACATGTCTTTCTGCATACTAACTTACCTTCATGTCCACTCTATGCTTGGCATTGCTACATTGAAAGAAACATATTAGTTGGGTAGGAAGATGAATTATTATATGCCACATCAGAGGGGGGTGAAGTATAATCTTCAAAAAGGTATACCAACTATGCTAGTAAATCAAACACACAAAATGAGTGGGTGCATTTAATATTGGACTAGAAAACAATGATTTTTCAACAATGGGCCTTTTTTGAGACTTCCCTCTTCTAAACATTGCCCTCCCCATTTCTAATTTTCATACTTTCTATTATCCTTTTTTTTTCCCTCTTCTATACTTAACCGAATTCCCCTTCGTTTTTCTCCTCCACTTTCATTTCTTGGTTACTTTTCTTAGTCGTATTTCCGAAAATGTCTAGGTGCATGGGTTGGTGGACTCACGAGTTCACATACTCATTCTTCTATATCACAACTTCGTTCGACGGTTTCCTCATTCCATACTTAGCCATTTTTTCAATCACGGGTCCCCGGGCTGGCAGGTTCAAGATTGCGCATCTAGCTTCAGAGGTTCCATGATATATAGATTGGTCATCGTACCCCCCATAATTCCCTATTCCCTATTACACATTTTTGCAGTCAAAAAATCCTAGGCATACAATTTGACCGTTGGGTCCTCGTGTTTCTTGGGTATCCCTTGACACCCTATTTCGTATTCCATCTCCTTCGACCTTGTATGTGACATTCAAAACAATTATGGACAATATAAAATGCATATGATTATTTAATACTTATTTTGTTCATCTACCCATGATTACATCAGAATAAGTTGGACTTGTGCCATGGCCATGAGAATTCAATCATCATAAACATCAATAGACCGACAAGGCCAAAGGTATAGATTCATAAATTGTGTTCTTCATATGTTTACCAAAAAAATATCATCAACTATTTATTCATCTATGCCATGATAAATATGTTGATTTCATCTACAACACATACTTTGCATTTCACAATAAGTATCCACGAACGCAAGTGAGACACCGAACATAATGCAAGTTCTACAGACTAAGAGGTCTGGTTGCAAAACTTTGGCTCCATACTTCATCCAAGTTGTGCGTCTACTTGTACATTTATTCTAGGAAAAAAGAAAACAAAAAAATAATGCAAACTACCATTCACATTACTTTTCCCGTTAAAAAAATGTCATTGTGTCTAAACTTAAAACACCCAAAATACTATCAATAGAGGTCTTGAACAACTGTCGAACTAGACAAGTTTTCGTTGGGGACATAATGGTTGTCTATAGCACCTACTTGGACAAGGAAAACAAAACTAGATCCATTATGCATGCTAACATGACAAACAACAAACCTCTGATGAGAGTCACACTGACTATTCCCACACAACTTGTCCAGAAACATGAAGAAAAGATATTTCCAGGTAATGGGATATCCATTACAATTTTTAATATATTTCCCAAAATATTATATGACCGTGGTGATTGTGATTGGATTATATTGCTCAACGAAAAAAATATTGTGGAAAAAGTTTCTATGGTTTGTTCAGAATATAGCTTCATCCCGGACACAACAATCATCCAACTTGCATAGAGAAACGACACTTACCCAATCAAAACCATTGATGCAGTTTTCACACTCGTGAGAAAACTTGGCTCGCAACAAATTCTCCATATATAATATGGAGAGTCATACAATGACAAGGCAATGGTACCATTCTCCATATCCATTTTTATCCTTTACTTTCACATGTCCATGTATCTTGATTATGTTACAAAACTATTGCATTGTTCCATGTTGCAGTTGCAATTGTTTGACACCTATTCAAATTTGTTTTCCTCAATGGAACAACAATTGCATTAAGGGAAATTTCCACTTATGCTCTTCAAAAATATAATAAAGAAAATATATGTTAAAGAAAGGATCTTTCACAAAACCCAAGAAACATTTGTAAAAAAATTGCAAACAAACGTAGTATAGGATCTCATGAAACTAACTAGCTCTACAACTGTTGTGCTTATACATCTACAATTTCATCCTCATTTTGCTCATACAAATTTCCTTCACCAATTTTTTAAAGTTTTTCATTTTTTTTTTTACATTGTATTGTTCAATATATTAACTGTTATGCTCATGTGCCTAGGTTGAGGGTGTTTTGGTTGCAGCGAATGGATACTCGACCCCCTTCGAGCCTATATGTGCCAAATGCAAATCTCTTACTTTTGACTCTTGTTTCATAAATTATGGTACAATTGATTGTCTATGATGCAGTAAATAATTCCCTTACATATATACACATTGCCTCAATGCTTCCATCCGAACCGTGGAAACACAATAGTACATTGTACAATTAGACAACCTTTGTTACAAGATGTGCTTCCTAGGTTAGAAGAATTACCATATGAAGTATACCTACAAAAATAGGAAAGGAGTGTCTACATGTTGTGGGACTTTCAGGTCCATAGAAAATTTACCTTAAATGAGGACAATGCAATACCACATATCGACTGAAAAAAAATAAAAAAATCATATCAAGCATTGGAAGGAAACAGAAAAATCTCATGTGTATCTGTAATTTTTCCTCAATACCCAAATGGATGTTTGTGGGACTCGAGTTCTTCAAAGTTTACATCTATGGCTATAAAATTTTCTTTCCAGAGATTTTGTCTCTTTTGTGCACTTGAAAAAACAAGGAGAAACTAACTACAAATAAAATCGTTGTTGTTGTTATTTTGATGTTTTTTGCACCTCCGAGTAACAATTTTGCATATTTGTTGGGGTGTCGAAATGAAAAATAATGATGGCTAGTTATAGATTTTTTGGAGGAGTCTGCACTTTTTTGGGTGCCGAAATTGGAAAAATGTTTTCCAACTATATAGCCATGGCAGGATTTATGCATTTTTTGGGTACCCAAATAAAAAAAAAGATGATCTCCAACTATACTTTTATGGTAAGGTATCTTCATTTTTTCAGTGCCCTAATTGAAGAAAAAGGGCTCAACATGGGCTAAAGCATGAGCTTGATATATTTAGAACTCCCTATAGATATTGGGGAGTTTGGCCATTGGAATTCATACAGGCAGGTGCATTTATTACTGATGTGCAAGCGCATAAGATTGTTCAGTCCAAAAATGGGAAGCATGAGGAAAAACCCCATACAAAGTATCCAACTGTGAATAAATCAGGCCCATCCTTTGAACCATTGAAGTGGATTTCCTCTCTAGGCATAACCATCAGGCATTTCCAATAATATTGGAAATTTGGCATTGTTCAAATTGGTAGTGATAGAACATGGCACTATCAGTAGAAAATGTCCATAGTGATCTTTCTTCATAGTAAAATAGTAATAGGAAAGTTTCTTGTTCCCCATTTGGGGGTTTGGTTATAGCTGGAATACAATGTCGAAGCTCCGCTAGTTTTTTGATATCTTGTGTTTGCAGAATTTTCTTCATATCTAATGGCCCCGATTATTTTCTCATGGGAACATATACCAAATGTAAGAGAAAACCAATGCCATGTGTGTTTTTTATATATATCAAATTGTTTGATGCATAGGTCGATGTGTACTTCTCTATGGACCCTTGTGGGATATCACTTGGTGCCTTATGTGTTCATGCATTGCCTTGTGCCTCAACCTTCAATACATTTGGTGTTTACTTGGCTCTTGGTTCTATGCTTTGTTCTGGAAAATTAATGATACGTTCAGGATCTTGGTGGTTTTTCTATGATATTAAAGAATATACAGGACCTTCTTTTCCTTTTAATATAAGCTCTATGACGCAAATATAGTATGCGGCTCATTTTAACACTTTTCCTTGATCGATGAACTTAGAAAAATTCATCTCCAGGAATATTTTGAAATAAAGGGATATATAGTATGTGAAGTCCAATGGAACTATCATATCAACCACAGAAAATTTAAATTCAAATTCGTCTTAAAATTCAAATTCTTCATTGTTATACTTACGGTGAAGTTGACAGTACAATAATTTTAATTAAACATCCCAAAATTGATTTTCTTATGGATTTTCGATGCTTTTCTTATGCAAACACATCCTAGAAACTATAAGTATGGATCACATTATCTATTCCTTGATTGAAGATCCCATTATCCTGTTTAATGCACTTCATAGTTATTGTTAATACCATCAATGGGGCTTTCTTACACCAATTCCCTCTTCCAAAAATTTCCATCCCCTTTCTTTTTGCCCTCTGCTTTCCCTTTCTGGTTACTTAGTCGTTTTTCATAAAATGTCTAGGTGCACGGGTTGGCAGATTCACGTGTTCAAATTTCCACTGATAATTTTATATCACATGTTTGACCAACCACTTCCCTATTCCATATTCAACAAACTTTTTGGATCGCGGGTTCCTAGGTAGGTGGGATCAACATTGCGTTTCCATTGTTCCGCCGCCTGCAAACAACACCCGAACATCCCCGATCTACAAATTGACAACCAAATTTCCCTTTCTTTTTATCGTTTACTTTCCCTTTCTGGTTACTAATTAGTTGTTTTTCTGAATGTCTCATACTTTTATATAAAACACCCAAAGTTACGCAATATAAAAATTGACCGTCAAAGTACGTCATTCTCCCCTTATTCTGTGTTAAACATTGTGCAATCAAAAGATGGGATACATACAATTTGACCATCGGTCCCTCATGTCTCCTAAGTAGAACTTGTGGCCCTGTTTTCAAGGCCGTCAATATGCCTTGTTATGAGTATGTCTCATGCTTTTATATCACGAGTCCGACCAAACGCTTACCCATTTCATACTTGGCCACTATTTCCATCGTCGTTTCCTAGCCAGGCTTGCTCAACATTGTGCTTCCATTGTTTCGTGACCTACAAACAACACCCGAAAATCCGTGATATACAAATTGACCATTGAAATATATCATTGTGCCCTCTTCTGTGTTACACATTTTGTAGTCAAAAGTTTAGAGACATACAATTTGAACATCGGCCCCTCACGTCTCCTAAGTATAACTTGCGACCCTACTTTGAAACCTGACCAACCGCTTTCCATACTTGGCCATTTCTTGGAATCTCTTTCACGGGTTGGCATGTCAACAAAATGTGTAATGCTTAGTCGCTCTTCTCCAACCCCACCACCTTTGAACTTCTTTCCAGATATGCAATTATTAATCTTTAATTCTAATAGCTCATCGTGCAGGAACCGTTAATATTGTCATTAATGTCCGAAAGGCATGAGCAGATTTTTCATTAATACAAATTAAACAAAGATTTGTGGAGGGTTGTGTTATCCTTTCGAAGTGTTCATTTCAAGCATCATGCAATCTCTTTCGCGTGTCATCCAGTTAGCACCTTCACGAAATATCTAATCCTTAATCTCTCTTCATCATCACCGCCACCTTTGCACTTTTTTCTAAATATGAAATTAGTAAGATTTAATGGTAACAACGCATTCTACATGAATCATGGAGATTGTCATTGATCAAAGAAAGGCTCGAGGAGATCTCCCATTAATACGCATTAAGCAAAGATTTGCATAGGTTTATATTATCCCTTCCAAATGTTCATTTCAAAGATCATCTGGAGAAAAAATACATTCTCATTAACTTATGGTAGCAGTTCGACAACAGTTCTGTCCAGATATAGTAAACACCTTCGGGAATGATGATCAGAAGTTCCAATGCTCCAGGGCATATTCTTACTACTCATATCCCTCCTCCCAGGAGAAAAAAAGGAGATGGTACCTTGGTGCACCGAGAGATATATTTCAAGCCAAATAATTCCAAGGCAACCCCGCCTGCTCAGAAAGCCTGTCTGCCTGTGTTGATGGATGGCACAGAAGTTGATGCAGTTGATTTCAAGCCAAAAGAATATGATCTAATGGAAGATGATACAGAAATGGATTATGGCAATGTAGACGATGTTCCCACTCCTACGCCAAAATTGAAATCAACCATAACGGGGGGCACTTCTCGTCTCGACAATGGCGGCCCTAACGAGACCAAAGGAAGGGGTTTCAGAAAATAAACTGACGTTGAATGCAATAGCTTCTTTGCAACTCGAGAGTAGGAATTCCAGAGGTCCAAATGAGTTCGTTTTGGGCAGAAGTATTTCACTATAAGTAAATGGTCTCTTGATCCTCCTAGAGATATATTTCAATCCAAATAATTATTCAATTACGGGACCACTCTCATATTCTCTGGATATACAATTAAGATATTAGGGGACGAGGACCAGAAATCCCACTGGTGCAAGGCATATTCCTACTACTCATCTCCTTCCGCGTAGAATGGGCTAATTTGGGCCTCTGGAATTGCTCGTTCAGCCTGTTTCCCTGAAGTCTTTTCCTATAAGGAGGGGGTCTCTTGGTACCCTCCCAACCAAAAAGAATTAATTTGACCTCTCAAATTGCTCGTGCAGGCTGTTTCCCTGAAGTCTTCGACTTTGAGGAGGTGGTCTCTTGGTGTGTCCTAACTTTCAGTTTCGGGCTCTTTTGTTTTCCCTGCAACATTTTTTGTCTTCGTCCTCATGGGAAGCTTGTGAGACCTATCAATTTTGCTCCGAAGATGGGTTCTTATGTCCTCCTGCATTTGAAAAATTCTTGGTTTCTTTCTTGTTAGGGTGGGCTATTGGAGTGATGATGTAGGATGCCATGCTCTTCGCAGTCATGGCTGCAGATTGGAAACTCTTCTCATCAGGGCCTTTTACGTAATATTTGTACAATTCAGTGGTGCCTTGCAATGTCTTTGGGCCACCATTGTCAGGAGCATGAGTGTTGTTCACCTTCTTCAAGCCATGGAACTATTCCACTGCAGAACCAACCTCATGTTTCTTTGTCACCTTACATCTTCGGCAAGATATTGAGATTGTGACAATGAACATTGGCCTTTCGAGGAGAAGACTGCAAGGAATTCCAAAAAAAAACACGGTAATGAGTTTTGTATGCATGTTGAAGAGGATATCGATGGCTCCTGCATGTTGTCCCACTAGAGGAATGTTTGTAGATACTGTACATATTTATGACAAATATCTTCAATGTTTTAGTGCAAAGAACTTAGTCCAATTTTTATGGATAGATATACATTGCCCAGTATTTTTTTTTTGTGGATTTACTATTAAAAAAAATTCCTTGGAATCTTGGTTGTTGGTTCTTTGTTGGATTTAACACCTCTTTTCATTAGTATGGTTCGATAGTCTCGTAGTTCTTGAATATTGTATTGGCTCAAGTAATTTGATCTATTATGGGGCATTTAACAATTATATGACAATGCATTATGTTGATCCCATCAGGCTTCTATGGAAAAAAAAATGAATTTAAGACAGTTTCAAACCAACATTCAATTCTATTTGTAATGTAGACAAAACATAGCAACACTAATTCACTATGCGGCAGTCAGGGCACCGCCCTAGAAATTTTGTTTTCATCTCAACCTTGCTGGGCAAACGATTTCTTATTTCCCTTTCGCTTCCTTGATTCCTTTACTCCAAAAGGAAACATTTTATTAGTTGTCCATCCCCTGGCCTCTATTTGAGCACTTTTTACTTTATTAATGAAATTATCAAATTTCTTCTTTGCAAATAAAAAAAAAAAAAAACTGATCTATGGTGGCTATAGTCAAATGGGACTATGAAATCAACTACAATATTAAAATTCAAGATCGTCATTGTTGTTTCTAGACATGCAATTATCAATCTTTAATGTCAACAAACCATCATGCAAGAAGTTTAATGCTTAATTTGATATGTCAAAGTCGTGCAAGAATGTATCAAGAACACAATTACTCCCACAAGTTGCAATAAAAACAAATCTTCAACAAAGAATTTTCTCACACCCTTTTTAATGGTACAAGCACAATAGAAAACGAGTAAGTGGATAAAATATTTGACTAGAAAATGATGGTTTTGTAACAATGGGGCTTGTTTGAGACCAATTCACGCTTACGAAAATTTCCCTCCACTTTTCTATTTTCCCACTCTTTTATCCCCTTCTTTTCCCTCTTTTATACTTAACCAACTTCCCCTTTCTTTTTCCCCTATAGTTTCTCTTTCTAGTTACTTAGTCATTTTTTCCGAAAATGTCTCACTACGCGGGTTGGCAGATTCATGGGTTCACATTTTTATTCATGCTTTGATATCATGATTCTGACCGAGCTCTTCCCCTTTCCATACCTAGCCACTTTTTCGATCACAGGTTCCTACCCAGGCGGTCTTTAAATTTCACTTCCATTGTTTCATGACCTGCAAACAACACTCCAAATTCTACGATATACAAATTCACTTCAGGACTCCCACATCATCCCCTCTTCTGTGTTACACATGTTGCACTCAAATGTTTTGATACATACAATTTGACTGTCGGGGCCTCACGTCTCCTCGGGAACCCTTTTCACCCTATTTTGAAGTTCATCCGACCACTTTCCACACTTGGCCATTTCTTGGAATCTCTTTCGCGGATCGTCGGGTTGGCGGGTTCAGAAAATTTCCAATTCCTAGTTAGTGTTTCCTGTGCCCGCCACCTTTAGACTTCTTTCCAAGTATATGAAATAAGTATACAACTTCTCCAGAAACATACAGAAAATATCTTGCCAGGAAATGGGATATCTATTATAGATTTGAATATATTAGACCTTATTTTCCCTCTTCTATACTTAACCAAATTCTCGTTTATTTCTCCCTCTACTTTCTCTTTCTTCTTAGTCGTCTTTCTGAAAATGTCTAAATGCACGAGTTGGGAGACTCACGGGTTCACATTTTCACTCATTCTTTTATATCACGACTCTAACTGACCGCTTCCCATTCCATACCTAGCCAATTTTTTATCACAAATTCCTGAGCAGGCGAGCTCTATATTGCACTTCCATTGTTTCGCGACCTACAAACAACACTCGGCCTTCCACAATATACAAATTTATTTCCAAAATCCGACATCATACCCTCTTTCATGATAAACAGTTTTCATTAAAAAATTTTGAGACCTACAATTTGACCTTCGAGTCCTCACGTCTCCTGGGGAACTATTGTCACCCCATTTTGAAGCCCGTGTGTCTTCTTTCCATACTTGGCCATTTCTTGGAATCTCTTTTGCAGATTGTTGGCGGGTTCATGAAATTTCCAATTCCTAATCGTTGTTTCTTATGCCTGCACCTTCTCACTTCTTTCCAAGTATGCAATAATTGAGGTTTAATTCTAACAACTCACCATGCCTCTAATAGTCATACTAACTGTCCCTACATAACTTGTCCAGAAACATGCAGAAAATATCCTGCCAAGTAATGGGATATCTATTACAAATATCAATATATTAGCGAAAACGAGTCCCATGGACCCTTTCCATATTCCATACTTATCGAATTGTTTTCTTTTTGGTTCCCGAACAGGAGAACTGCACTTCCATTGTTTCTTGACCTGCAAACAACACCCTGGTTTCCGTGATATACAAATTGACTTCTGGACTCCCACATAATCCCCTCTTTTGTGTTACACATTTTGCACTCAAAAGTTATGATACATACAATTTGGCCGTCGGGGCCTCATGTCTCCTCAGGAACCCTTCTCGCCCTATTTTTAAGCTCATCTGACCACTTTCCACACTTGGCCAATTCTTGGAATCTCTTTCACAGATCGTCGGGTTGGAGGGTTCAGGAAATTTCCGATTCCTAGTCATTGTTTCATGTTACCACCACCTTCACACTTATTTCCAAGTATATGCAATAAGTATACAACTTCTCGAGAAACATGTAGAAAAGATCTTGTCGGGAAATGGGATATCTATTACAGATTTGAATATATTAGCTTTTATATTCCCTCTTCTATACTTAGCCAAATTCTCATTTCTCTTTCCCCTCTACTTTCTCTTTATCGTTACTTAGTCATTTTTTCGAAAATGTCTAACTGCGCAGGTTGGAAGACTCACGGGTTCACATTTGCACTTGTGCTTTTATATCGTGACTCTGACTGACTGCTTTCAATTCCATACCTAGCCACTTTTTCGGTCGCGTACTCCTGGGCAAGTGGGCTCTATATTGTACTTCCATTGTTCTGTGACCTGCAAATAGTACCTTGGCTTCCGCGATATACAAATTTACTGTCAGACTCCCACATCATATCCAATTTCGTGTTACACAATTTGCACTCAAAAGTTATGAGACCTACAATTTGACCGCCGGGTCCTCACGTCTCCTTTGGAACTATTGTCACCCCATTTTGAAGTTCGTCCGTCTGCTTTCGATACTTGGCCATTTCTTCGAATCTCTTTTGTGGATCATCAGGTTGGAGAGTTCACAAAATATCAAATTCCTATTTGTTGTTTCCTATGCCCACCACCTTCGCACTTCTTTCCAAGTATGAAATAACTCAAGTTTAATGCTAACAACTCACCATGCCTCGAGGAGACAATCAGAATAATTGTCCCTACACAACTTGTCAAGAAAAATGTAGAAAATATCCTTCCAGATAATGGGATATCTATTACAAATATCAATATATTAGCAAAAAACGAATTCCACCGATTGTTTCACTATTTCGTACTTACCAAATTTTTCGCTTGCAGGTTCCAGGACAGGCGGGTTCAATATTTCCCTTTCATTGTTCTGTGACCTGCAAACAACAACCAACATTCTGTGATATACATGCAGAACAGATCTTTCCAGGTAATGGGATATCTATTACAAATTCCAATATATTAGCGAAAATTAGTCTGACTGATCATTTCCTTATTCCATACTTAGCCACTTTTTCAATTGTGATTTCCCAGACAGGCGAGCTCAATATTTCCCTTCCATTGTTCCGGGACCTGCAAACAACACCCAAAATGTAAGACCTTTACTAAGGCTTCAAAGTTAAATAGTAAATTTTAATCTAAATTACTTTTATTTTCTTGAACATGCCATCTAATTTCTATTTCTGTTTTCATTATAACTATTTATGTTTGCATTATAACAAATATATCAAATTTATGCTGAAGTAATAGAAACTTTCATCAGTTTAGATATCAAATTCGCAAATTATACATTCCAAAATAGTCACAAACGGATTACACAACATAACTTTCATTCTTAACAAAATTAATACTGGTGAAATACCTCTTGAAAAATAAGTTTGTCCCTTTCTTTCCTTTCTTTCCTGTTGTTGCAGACTGCTTGAAACTGCTTGAAACTGCCTGAAAACTGAATCTTTTCCTCCCAGCTAGCTAGGAATAGAGCCTCTCTAGCTCCCTAGCTCCAAGAACCCTTGCGGTTTCCTGGCCCTCTGAGCCCAAAATCCCCAGCAACCCCGGTGCCCCCTATGACAGACCTCCAACAAGCTCCTCAGCAAAACAACAACAAACTCCTCCACCAAAACACCACCTAATCCTACCAACAACAAAAAAAACCCTAATACAATCCTCCTCCTTTGCCTTATCCTCCCCTCCCATCATTCACTACCTTCTTCCTTCATTTAATTCTCAACTACCCTCCCTCAATTAGGTGTCAACCACCTTATCCTCTTTTCATTAATGGGTTGATCTTCTGATACAAAATAATAATTAATAATTTATTAAACTGGATTTTATTAAACATATATTTAATCATTAAATTAATTAATTAATTAATTAAACCAATATACATTCAAAAAATATTTAACCAGGACAATTAATTAATTAATTAATTAAACTAATATACATTAAGCAATTATTTAAATCATGACAATTGATTAATTACTTAGGGTTGTTACATACACCCACCCTTCAGGAAACTTCGTCCCGAAGTTAAAGTTTTTTTTGTTTTTATGATACAAGGGAAAAGACACATAGTTGACACATTCATACATACTAGTGCACATGTAACATAAGAAAATTCATACATACTAGTGTACATGTGCAAGAAATGCATGTGTAGCTAGTACATACAAGTCTTGTGCGTGTACTATTAACAATAACTATCATATCTATAGTAATTTATGTATGCATCCAATCCAATCAACAAGACTATTCATTTTATAAAAGATAATAAACCAATCAAATGTTTGTGAAATCCTTTAATTACAATAATCCATCTCAACAATGTTTATATAGACAAATGTAGTTTAGTTAAGTAATTATGAATATACATATATACAGATTTTCTTTTCAGAAGGAAAAACAATAAATTCCACCATAAGACAAATCTCCATACACTCTCAACTATTTCTACTCATCCTTCCTCCCTAACTTACTTCCATATTCCATTCCTATCCTTCCTCTGCTGGACTATATTGGAGCGTCATCTATATTGACCTAACTCCAAATAGAACCCATAAGTGGAAATGTCATTATCTTGCCCAAGCTTCCCCAGCAGGCAACTGACAGTCATCATCACACGTCTAGGGGAGCATGAGATAACACCATCTCCCATGACTCTAGGTTTCGGAGGATACACGATGGGAAATGCCTCCACTCCTCCTAATAGGACTAGGGTCCACACCCTATAATGGAATATACATTGGCACCGTGTTGCTAGGAATTTTGTCATCATTTATTCCGTTTTAGGCAATCTCACCACCTGAAATCCTGCACTGGTCCACATATCATAGAAAGGCATTCAAAACAATATAATTTCACATACAAAGATTCATACCATATTATTTCTCATTTGGTGGTCATGATACCAAGTTTCATTACCATTATCTCTTGGCTATTTCATTAGCCCAATGACCTGCAGATTAGTCTGTAACACAAACTCATACATATCTATGCATTATCATCATGTAATTGCATACAACCATAATTTCAATTTGGTATTCACGTACCAACAACTTTAACATCAAAGTTTTCAAGTTAGAAATAGATCTCATAATATCCCCATAATTCAATAAACGTTACCCATTCATAGAATTATCATTTACATAATAGATTGCATCATATCCATCATCATTCAACTAACATTTAAACCTTCATAGGATTCACATTCACATAGTATATCGCATCATATCCATCATCATTCAACTGATATTTAAACATTTATAGAATTTGCATTCACATAGTAGATCGCATCATATCCATCATCATTCAAATAACATTTAAACGTTCATATAATTTGCATTCTCACAATATATTGCATCATATCCATTATCATTCAAATACATTTAAACATTCATAAAGGTTCATACGTCTTAAAAGTTCAAGTGTATCATTAATAGTTTCATTGTGAATAGAAAATAAAGGTGCTTAGGCCTCAGGTAATCTTAGTTGTCTAAGTCAAAAGGTGGTGTTACATACACCCAACCTTCGAGAAACATATTCTCAAGGTGGTAAAAAAAAGTGAGGGATAA
>JASDQU010689314.1:35854-55993 GCA_032191745.1 Picea mariana | reverse complement strand
TTTATATTTTTTTATTGCATTTAGATATAACTATTGCATTAACACGTTATCCAAACAATTACACCTCTTTTATTTGTAACAATGTAACCCAAAAATCACTATAACATAAACAAATTGCATGCAATTGTATTTCAAGATACTCTGAGAAGAAATATTATTATAACATAAACAAATTTTATTTCATCAATGGTAGATACTGTATAGTAGCCTTTACAAAACTATGATAATCACAACTTTAGTTAAAGATGCTCCAAACCCAAAAATTATTGTAACCTAAACAAATGACATTATTTCATGAATGGTAGATCCAATCCAAGAATGGGTTATATCAACAAGTAAAATTATGGCAATTGGAAGAAAATGGAGTGTCATAGAAATCATGATTAGTTGTCGCGACAACTTTAACTTTTTAATACATGGATCCTTTTTATTACTGCAAAGCACGGAGAAAGAATTCCCATTTTGTTATTTTGTGACACATTTGATGTGAAAAAATAAGAAATCCACTCAAAATATATCATCCTAACCACATTGTTGCAAGAAAAAATAAGATCTATATCTAATATACAAAAAAAATTGAATATGTATATCACACACCATAAAAAATCAAGATTTATATCACATATACCCTAGATTTATCAGCTATATCTATATCACATATCCCATGGATTTATTAACATAGACATAGAAAAATGAGTGCAAGCTCACCTCGAATAGTGGAAAACCATACATGAAATAAATCTCCACTCGCTATCACTATTTGTTAATTTGATGTGTCAAATGATGAATCTGAATATCATGGAAAAATGATTATTATACTCTATTTTATGTATGAACAAATTCAATAGCCATAGCCATGGCTAGAGTTGGGTACAAGTTGCTCCTAAATTGTCTCTACTAAATATGGAGAAAATAAATACATAACAAAACAAAATGTACCATACACAGTGCATCGACTAAGCAGAAGAGTATAGTGGATTATGCAGCTATTAAATACGAGCTACTTAGAGAAAGAACACCCCTACTTAGAGAAATAACACTCCAAGCAATGTTGATTCAAAATGGTGGTTTCTTCAATTTAGAATTGAACTTCAAGAAGGTTTTGTACTTTCTTTTAAAAGGCATAGAAGGTTGTATAATGTGGCCTCCATGAACTAAATAGCAGAGAAAAACAAAAAGGGCAGAGAAAAGCACAGGAGAAATGTTCTCTAGACTTAGAACACTGAGATCGACCAAGACAATAGTAGGAAAATGGTGTACAGCCTACAAGACTAGACTATACCAACCATTGCAATATTACCCAAACAATAGTAGGAAAGCAGTGTACGAGACCAGACCAACCGTTGCAGTATTACAGTTAAGTAATGATAAAATATTAATGCCGAAAGGGCGTACACATATTGATCATGGGCACATTTAATAGGTTTTTAGTGCTTAATCAGTTTTGTATGGACAAGATTAAATATTGATGGAATATTCTTAGCAGTCCCAATAAATCAATTGTTTTGATTTCAACTACTAACTTCCTCACTATTATAAAGACATCAGTTTACATGTTTATTTTTTTACTTTTACTTAATCATATTTAAAATTTACTATGGTGGCTAGCTGATTGCCATGTATGAGTGATTAGGGTTTCATTTTGTATGCCAATCTAAACCTTTGGCTTTCACCAGCCACGTTCAGGTTTTGCAAGCCGTCCTTTCGGTGTTCACCAACCATGAATTTGTGGCTGTGCTAGTTTTTTAGGTAAATAGAAAGTTGTAGAGTGTTCTGAACGAAGTTTTTTTTTTTTTTTTTAACTAGAACGGTTATGTTTCATTAATCGGATTTCTGGCAAGCCTGAATCAGAAAGTTACATATCTGACGAAGGTTGGTGACCTATAGCATTGCTTCCAACCTTCTTGTGAACGTCTTGGGAAACCAATCCCATTTGCTTCCTGAACTAATTCGAGAAAATGACAAAAATTGCTTACATGAGTAAATTCTCACAAATTGTGAGCATAGTAGAAGACAAAAGCAAGGCATTAAACCGAGGGGGGTGAAAATTTCCCCTTAATGTAGGGGTCCAGCTTTTTCTGAGAACCTAAAGAAATGTTGGAGGCCGCCTCCTTTTCTCTGCGCGCTTTATTGGTCTTTCGCCCTCAGGTAAGGGTTGGAGACGGAACTGAATTGTCTTCCGATTCAGAAGTTTCCACAGAGACTGAAACAACCAGGCCTGCATTGGCAGAAGGTTTCGAAACTGGAGCCCGAGATTCTTTTGCTTCCATTGTTTCTGGGGGGGTGGAATTTAGAGGGCTTTCATCTGCTGAGGGGTCTTCCTTAACTGGTGTTGCTTCTAGATCCAGGGCTTCGTCCTCCTTCAGCGCATCAAATCTGTTTTTAGTGACTGGCTGGAAATCATCTTCTTTGACTGGTCCCATCTCCTCAGATATTTTTGGACAGATTTTTGCGAAATGACCGTAAGCATGGCACTGAAGGCTCTTAAAAGGAATCTGCTCGTAATCCAACTCTAGGATGTGGCACCATCCCCCCAGGGAGAGCTTAATGGCGTCCGGAAGTCCTTTTTCGAGATTTACCTCAACACAAATATGAGCGTAGGTAAACTATTCCCCCTTCGGCTCCACCCTGTCCAGGAAACGCCCAAGCTTATTTCCAATGTCCTCGAGAGAGCTTATCCCCCAAAGATGCAATGGGAGGTGAGGCAGCCTAACCCAAACAGAAGCTGCTGTGATCTCGGCTCCGGGATTAAAGTCAAGAGTCCAGGGGGCTAAGAACAGCCCTTTCAACCCCATGAAATAGGGGCCAGATCTGAAAACTAAGTCACGGTCCACTTTCCTCGTGAAGCCGAAGACAAAAAAACCCCTGCCTATTGCGTATAGAGTAACATTTCCCTGTATCAGAATCTTCCAATGATCATACATCCATGCCTCCACTGTTTTGGGGCTTAGCCATAACCCTGTAAACTTTCCGATGAGGGCATTTTCAGCTAGAAGGAGGGCCAGCTTGCAAGGGTCCTCTGGATCTAACTCCAGAGAAGGGATCTCCTCCATCTTCTTAACAAACTTAGACGAGAGAGGAGGCTTGGATTTAGGTCCTCCTGAGCGGACTAACGTTTTGAAAGCTTCCAAAGGGTCTTTTTCCATCTCGGCGATCGGAACTGGGGCCATCGTAGAAGGTGGCTACCACCAGCAAGCAAGAGTCCAAAACGCATGCCAAAAAAATCCGCAGGCGAGCGGGAACCGTGGCCCTATATTTCCCAAGTCGCTGCTCCAGACTAAGACGCGGCCCTGCAAAAAAACGCATCCAATACACTGATCCTTAGCCCTGCAATCGTCCCTGGTCGCTACTACAGCTGTAGGCGTGTCCCTGCAAACAAAACCAGCTCGGAGGCGGCTAGGGTTTAGGCCCTAGCCGCATGCTTCCGTCTTGCTCCATGCGCATTCTTCCAACCAAAAGTTGAAAGGTGTCTGAACGAAGTTTTATTTTAAAATACACATAAAATATAAATAAATTTTAATGAGTGTGAAGTTTTATTTTAAAAAACACATACAAATTTAAATAAATTTTAATTTATTTTGAATTTTCCATAATTTAAATCTAAGTTTGTATTTAAATATTAACTTTAACATTTAAAATTAACAAAATCATTGTGAAATTTATCATGTTTCAAGAAACACTGTAATATAGATAATAGTTTTAAGATTGCAGAAAAATCAGTATAAAATTTATCATATTTCATGAAAAATTGTAATATAAAAAACATTTTTAAAATAGCAAAAATACAAAAGTATGAGTAAGTTTCCGACTATATAAATTCCTAAAACATAATTCAATATATTTATTAAACAGTAAATTAATAAAATCATTATAAAATTTAATATATTTCATAAAAATTTGTAAGATAAATAATATTTTTAAAATTATAAATATATAAAAAATATAATTAAATCTGTCAAAATTGGAAATGAAACATTTCAGCAATATGAATGCTTAGTATATGATTCAATTTAAATATTAAACTTAACATTTAAAATGAATAAAATCATTATATTTTTTTACATATTTTATAAAAACAATTATAATATAAATAATAATATCATTATAAAATTTAACATATTTGAAAAAAAAAATAAAGTAAAATCTCTCAACTGCATCTATTTTAGGAGAGAAAAAAATCATATTTCCGAAACCAAAATACTTCATGCGATTGACATTTAAAATAGGAGAAGCTCCGAGAAGCAAACGTGGACGAGAGTGTACGAACCAGGAGGAGCAAAGTAAAACGTAGGAAGGAGCCATCCCGTCAAAACAAGGTCGAAATCACCTCAAAACAAATCATCAAAATAGAAATCAGATTAAATCTCAACAGAAAACGTTGATCATATTTCTATTTCTGGAAAGAAAAAATATATTAAAATTTAAAGTTATAATATTCAATCATAATGAAGATTAAACTAAACAACCATTTCACGACAGAAAAACAATAAAAATAATCTACCATTAAAAAAAACATAAAACTAATGAAAAGAATCGCCTGGATCAACCAACACACCCCAGAAACGAAAATGCCTAACAACAACATGAAAAGCTGACAATACATATAGGGAAGAGAATATGGTTTTATATTGGAATTCAAAGTGTAGGTAAGCCATTGGATTGTAACGGTTGTAAGATTTACGAATATTAGAAAGAGACCATCAGAAACCAAGTTTGTAAGATTTAAGTTGTAACATGCGTTTTCTGACCATGCTTTTTTGAGATGCGATGGAGCGGTAATGAGATTAGAAAAAGTTTCATCCAAATCCCATCGTTGCTTTTTCTGGCCTGCGTTTTGTGATCATGTTTTTCTGAGACGTGATTTCTTCCAAATCCCATGGTTGCGTTTTTCGGATAATACTTTTCTGAGACAGCCGTTTGTAGTATCATTAGCAGGAAACCATCATAAACATATCTCGCGTAGACAGTGACCTAGCTTGACGAATACAGTTGGCGTGGACAGCCACCTGTCAAATAGTTTGTTTGGTTAGATGCGTCTAACGGTATGAATTGCTAAAACATAATTTAAATATTAAATATTAAATTTAAAATGTACATAATTTAAGTTAAATATTAAAATTTAAATATTAAATTTAAGATTTGAATTAATAAAATCATTATAAAATTTAATATATTTTATAAAAAATTACGATATAAATAATATTTTTTAAATTATAAAAATCTAAAAAGTATAACTAAATTTGTCAAAATTGGAAATGAAACATTCAGTAATATGAATGTCTAATTAAATTTAACATTTAAAATAAATAAAATACTTATAAATTTTAACATATTTTAAAAAATAGATATAATATAAATAATAAAATCTTTATAAAATTTAACACATGTGATAAAAAAATAATATAAAAACAAAATTATTTAAAAATTTTATTAAATTCAAAAAATATTAAAACAAAATTTATTTTAAAACTTATTTACATTAGAAAGAATATATATAACACACTTTCGAACTTGAAAAGATAGCATCCCACACTTATTGAACACTTATTGAAGGAGTATGAACAACCTCTAAATGAAAACTTTGAAAATAATAAAACTTTAAATAAATTTGACCGGCGTTTGTAGGTATATTAACCTCTCAGTTGCAGCTGTTTTAGGTATAATAAAAATAAAATCTATCAACTGCATCTGTTTAAGGAGAGAAAAAAAAGAAAAAAATCATAATTTCGAAACCAAAAGACTTCATGCGTGAACGACAGTGTACGAACTAGTAGGAGCAGAGAAGCGTAGGACGGAACCCTCCGCCTAAAAAAGAAACCACCTGAAACAAACCACAAAAAAGAAATCAGATTGAATTCCAATAGAAAACGCCAATCATTTTTTGAGTTCTGTAAAGCAAAATATATTAAAATTTAAAGTTATAATATTCAATCTAATGAAGAATAAACTAAACAACCATTTAAAGACAGAAAAAACAATAAAAGTAATCTACCATCAACAAATAAATAAAAACATAAAACTAATGAAAAGAATCGGCTGGATCAACCAGAAAACACACCTCGGAAAAAAAAAACGCCTAACATCAATATGAAAACCCGACAATGCATATTGGAAGGGAATATGGATTTATATAGGAATTCAGAGTGTAGGTAAGCCATTGGATTGTAACGGTTGTAAAATCTACGGATATTAGAAAAAGACCATCAGAAATCAAATTTCTTCCAAACCCCAGCGGGCTTTTTCTAACCTGCTTTTTCTGACCATGCTTTTGTGAGATGGGAAGGAGAGGTAAGGAGATAAGCAAAAGACCACCAGTTTCTTCGAAATCCCATCGTTGCGTTTTCTGGCATGATTTTTGTTATCATGCTTTTCTGAGACGGGATGAAGCGGTTTCGATTAAGCTTCTTTCAAATTCCATGGTTGCTTTTTCTGATCATGCTTTTCTGAGACGGGACAGAGCCGTTTGTAGTATCGTTAGCAAGCAACGTTCATAAACATATTTCGCCTAGACAGTGACCTAGCTGGACGAATATTTGATTTGATTTTAATTTCACAAATTATATTTCATTTGAAAAGTATTTTAAATGGCCATTTATAAAGTTTTTTTATTTAGAAAGTTTATTTGTTAACCTTGCAAACATAAGATTTCTTACTATTTTTATTTTAATGTTATACGAAGTGTTTTTATCCCTTTTCTTAAATAAAAATAAAAGGATTAGATTTTATTTATTTTTAAGTTTTTAATATTAAAATATGTTATCTCAATTATTTATATTTTAAATTTCACATTTTAAATATCTTTATTATATTTTAAATTTTTATAATAATAAATTATATGTTCTTTAAGTTATAATTTGTTTGTATTTATTGTTAATTTTCATTTAATTAATTAAATAATTTTTTGTATTTTTTTGTTAATTTTTATTTAATTAATTAAATAAATATAAAATTTGTAGATGTTTTTATTATGTACACTGAATATTTTACTATATTTAACCTAAAATATAAATTTTTTTTTTTTTAAATTGTGGATAAAACTATATTTTCTAAATATTTGACAAATTCATTATTTATGTTACTTATTTTACATGTGGTATCTTCTCTTTTTTAAGTGTGGGATGTAAATTTATAATATCTATTTATTATAATTTTGTTGTAATTTGTATTGCTTTGTATTTTTCATTAGAATTATGCAATTTTACTTCAAATAACATGATGGATCCATGATTCTTTATTCCATATTAAAAAATGGATTTGAGAACACTTGTATATTATTATAATATAAATTTGTGCAAAGAAATGTTCTTGTTTTATGAATGCCGGTATTATGTGAGGCTTGGGATTTGGGTTATATAAAGTATTAGGCTTAATATAGGGATTTAGGCTTAAATTTAGGCTAGCATAGGGTAACCTACTCTATCTAGGTTAGGTTAGATTATTCTATGTAGGTTAAGGTAGAGTAGGCTACACTACGTTAAGTTGAGATGGGCTAGGTTAGGTTGGAATAGCCTAGTAGGTTAGTGTAGGGTAGGTTATATTAGGTTAAAAGTTAGGGTAGGATAAGATAAGGTAGGAAAAGGTAGGTTATTTTAGGCTAAGATAGGGTAGGCTAGGTTAGGCAAAACTAAGCTAGGATAGGTTAATCTAGGATAGTCTAGGAAAGGTTAGCTTAGGGTAGGTTAGGTTGGGCTAGGATAAGGTAGGCTAGGTTAGTCTAGCATAACTCAGGGTATGCCACACTAGGCTAGCTCATGGTAGGCTAAGTTAGGGTACACTAAGGTAGGTTAGGGAAGGGTTAACTGGACTAGGTTGTGCTAGGTTGATGGTTAAGTTAGGTTATATTAACCTAAATTAGGTTAGGTTAAACTAGGCAGGTTTAGGGTAAGATTAGGCTAGATTAGACTAGGTTAGGCCAGGCTTGAGAGAGAGAGAGTGAGAGAGAGAGAGATGGGGGCGGGGAAGAGAGAGGGAGGGGGAAGAGAGAGAAGGGGAAACCTTTTCGAGGGGGAAACCTCCAATTGAGCAGAGATCTATTACAATAATATCCAAGCTATGGTTCTCATACCCTCGACTCCTATTTATACTAAATATGGCTATCAAAAGAAGCATCTAGAGGAAGATCCTTATAGAAGAAGATTCTATTAGGTCTTCCTACATTAGACTTATTCTATTTTATTGCAAGGTGTTATTAATATTGACCTTTATTACATCTGAATATATTGTTCTACCTATGTGCAGGTTAAGACCCTAACATGTCCTCCCCCTTAAGAACAACCTTGTCCTCAAGGCTTGAGATGTGGAAATTGCTGCAGAATGGTAGTTGGTTCCCAAGTGGCATATGTTGGAGTTGTATCTTTCCACTTGACTAACACTTCCCTAATGGTTCTATGATGCAGGCAAGGCTCACTCTGGTCCAAAACTTATTTTGGTTGTAGCCAAATGGATTCTTGTTTGTCTAACTTGGGAACGTTGGTTTGCATTTTGCACTTAGTTCCAATCAGCTTCTTTAAGCATGAAACATGAAAAGCAGGATGTAGCGTTGAATGAATGGAAAAATCTAATTGATATTCCACCTATCCCACATGCTTCAGAATGATATAAGGACCATAAATTTGGGTCCCAGCTTCTGACAATGGTCGGCCTTGAAGGAATTTTTCTTCTAAGGTTTTAGTCGAAGAAACACCTAATCCCCTTCTTCAAATTGATGTTCAAAGAGACCTTGATCCGCTCATTGCTTCATGTGATTCTGTGCCATGATCAAATTCTCTTTGAGGGTACAAGGAATAGTCTCTGGAACTGTAAGCATTTGGTCAACCGGATGGACCTTCGAGAGACCAGGTAAGTATGAGAGAACTGAAGGTGTCTTTTGACCATATATCGCTTCAAAAGGAGTCATGCATGTACGTGTATGGTATGAAGTGTTGTACCACCATTTAACTAGGGGTAACCATTGAGCCCACTGATTTTTCTTTTCCAAGGCAAAACACCTCAAGTATGTTTCCAAACACTTCTTGACAAATTCTGTTTGAACACCAATCTGGGGATGATAAGTTGTGCTGAGATGCAATTGGGTTCCTTGTAGATCAAAACATTCTTGCCAAAAATTGTTGTTGAAAGTTGGGTCATAATCAGAAACAATATAATGCGACATGCCATGAATCTTGAAGACCCGATCCATGAAAATTTGAGCCACCGTGGACGTTGTAAATGGGTGTTGAAGAGCACAAAAATGAGAATACTTGGAAAGGCGATAAAAAACCACCATAATGAATGATTTATTTCCATATTTGGGTAAGCCTGTAATAAAATCCATAGAAATATCCCTCCAAGTAGAAAGTGGAATTGGAAGCAGTTGGAATGTGTCTAGAGATTTGATTGTTTCTCCCTTGTTGCATTGACACACATCACATTCAATGACAAAATTGTGAATGTATTGTTTCATACCATCCCCAAAAAAAGAGCGTTTCACCCTGTCATAGGTTTTGGTGAACCCGGAGTGCCCAGTTGTTGGTGTAGCATGAAGCTCAGAAAGTAGCGTGGATTTAAGTTTTTCTTGTTTACTTAAATACAAATGACCTTTGTATCAAAGATCATCAGGGACCCAAGAGTACCCTGTGGAAGTTGGAGCATTGTACTACAATTGTTGGATCAGATGCGAACTTTTGGGATCGTGTAGCCATTCCTAGAGAACAACTTGGAGCCAATCTGGTACAATGAAGGAAAGAGAAAAAATGGATCCTTCACCTCCATATTTTTAGGAAAGTGCATCTGCAACCACATTGTCTTTTCCTTTCTTGTAAATGATCTCATAATCATATCCAAAGATCTTAGTCACCCATTTTTTTTTCTCTGGGGAGAAAATGCGTTGTTCCATAAAATAGTTGAGGCTGTGATGGTATTTCTTAATTTCGAAGCGTTTCCCTAATATATAAGGCCACCACAAATCAACTGCATGAAGAATATCCAAAATTTCCTTTTCATACATTGATTTGCCCAAATTTATTTCATATAGTTGCTTGCTGGTAAAGGCCAAAGGCCGACCCTCTTGCATAAGAACAACACCAATTACTTTCCCTGAAGCATCACATTCCAAGACAAAGGTCTTTTTGAAATCAGGAAGGGCCAGGACTGGAGTGGTGCACATGGCCATATTCAAGGTTTGAAAAGCTTGAGCAGCTATTGTATTCCAAGTGAAAGAGTTATTTTTTAGGAGTGCAGTGAGAGGGGCTACAATTTTTCCATAATTCTTAAGAAACTTGCGATAATAACCTGTTAAGCCCATAAATCCACCCAATATTTTGAGAGTCTTTGCGTGAGGCTAGTCTTGCATAGCTTCAATCTTTTTAGGATCCACCCTGACGCCATCCTTCCCAACCAGATGACCCAGGTACTCAACTTCTACAGCAGCAAAAGCACATTTAGACTGTTTCAGGAAAAGTTGGTGCTGAGGGAGTAGATGGATAACTCGATCCACATGAGAATGATGGTATGTCTAGGTTTTTATATAGATGAGGATATCATCAAAGAAAACTAATACAACATGACAGAGAAAAGGATGGAAGACATGATTCATGAGGCTTTGGAAGGTGGAGGGGGCATTACACAAGACAAAGGGCATGACGAAAAACTCATAGTGGCCCTCATGAGTTCTAAAGTTAGCCTTGGGAATGTCTGCCTCTTTCATACGTATCTGGTGGTAGCCAGAACGAAGATAAATTTTAGTAAATAACTGGGCACCACTCAATTCATCCAAGAGGTCATCAATGAAAGGAATGGAAAATTTGTCTTTGATGGTAAGTTTATTGAGGGCATGGAAGTCAGTACACATTCAACAAGAAAATTCTTTCTTCAGGAACGTGACCACCGGGGAAGAGTAGGGGCTCGTACTAGGGAAGATAACACCTGCATTAAGGAGTTCCTGGACCAATTTCTCAATTTCATTTTTTGTGGAAAAGGGGTGACGATAGGGATGTATATTGGGAGGAAGGCTTAATGGTATAAGGGGAATGGAATGAGCATGAACACTAAGGGAAGGAGGGAGTCCCAGGGGAGTGGAAAAGACCACTTGATGTTTAGAAAGGATGGATTGGAGGTCTTACGGTACCGAGGGTGTCTATGTTGTTTGTATGGTATGGATTTGGGAAATAACACCAGAATTACCTTTTTTGAACAGATTTTCTATGCGATGGGAACTAATGATCTCAGATGAACTAATGGTGATGTCTTGGAGCTTATATTGGCATCCGTCCTAGTCGACTTGCATGTTTAATTCATTAAAATCCATGAGAATGGGACCCAAACTCCTTAGCCAGTCTACACCCAACACAATCTCACAATCGCCCATGTCAATAACAAACATATCGTATTTCAGGTGGTAGTCACCAATTTGGAGACACACATTTTCACAACACCATCCACATTTCCTGGAGCCACCATTGGCAATCATTATTTGGAAATTATTGATGGCATGGATGGAGCAATGAGTTTCTTGGGCAATGTAGTGATGAATAAAATTATGGGTGCTTCCACTATCAACCAGAATGATGACCTTTGTATGCTTGATGTAACTGATTAGCTTGAGGGTTTGAGGAGAAGAGAAGCTAGTGAGATCGTTGAGGGAAATTATTGGTTCTACTTCAAGAGGGTCCGAGGGAGGGTTATGTTGGTGATTTTAGGTGACTCAGACACAAGGGGAGTTTCAACATCCTCTTCCAAAATATCCTCTGAAATGGCCATAGAAATCTTTTGTTCCTTACACTTGTGGCCCAACAAATATTTGTCACCAGAATTATAACAAAGGCTTTTGAGTTGGCATTCAACTATTTCATCCTTGGTCAATTTTTGGATCTTTAGTGGAGTGGAGGGAGTAGTGGGATTTACTGGATTAGGGCGAGGGATAAAGGAGGGTTTCCAGTTTTGGGAAGATACAAACTATTGTGATTCTTTATCTATTTTATTAGCCTCCACCCAACTCAAAGGTAGAGTCATGAGGACATTGGTCCGAATATCATCCTTGAGGCAACTAATAAAAAAATCTCAGAAAAAGGCATCAAACATGCCCTCTATTTGAAAATCCAGGTGCTCAAAGGTAGCTATAAAGTCTTCCACTGTTCCTAATTGTTTCAACTTTGTCAAAAAAACCAAATGGTTGGTGTCAGTGTCAAAGAGTTCATAAAGCTCTTCCACAAAGTGCGTCTAAGAAATATATGCTTGATGGGAGGTTTTTCACCATTGCCACCATTGCCAACGTTCTTGATCTAGATGGAGAACACCATACCGAAGTTTGGCCAAGTCATCCGTAATGTTGTATAAAGAGAAATAATGTTCCATTTGGGTTACCCAACCATTGGGATCTGAGCCATCAAATTTGGTCACATCCAACCATAGGAGGCGTAGGTCATGTTGAAAGTGATAGTGTTAAAAGTTATGGGAATGAGAGCAATTTTCAGCTTTAGTATGCGGAGGTGGGTTACATAAAGGGTTATTTGTAGGGATATGCATATTAGTGTAGAGCATAAAAACAAAAGATTCAAGTTGGTATTCAGGTCTTGCTTGATTTCCTCCATTGAAGATTGCATGGTTGTATTTATGGTGACAACATTGGCACTGAGTTGTCTCACTTCTTGTTGGGTCTCGGTGAAATTAGATTGCAAGTTATTGAAGAAACCTTCCAAGTCTTGGCTACGGGTATGGGTCATGAGGAAAAGGGACCCAAAATGGGGCGGGTGGGGTCAAATATTTTTCTAAAAAATGATATGTATGAATATGATAAGGGCGAAGAGATGAATCCAATCGACTAGGTATCAAATAATGGTGCAAAAAATTCCAGACCTCTTTTTCTTTTTTAAACCTACGGAGTTATACTCTAGTATGAATAATAATACAATGATGAAATTCCAAAATGCTTAACCAGGAAGAAATGTGTAGTGATTTGGAAACCCGAACACAGTTGCACGACAATAGATCTTGTATATTTTAATTTGTTTATGTTTCTATCCCCAAGGGTTAGGTATTCAAGGGTTCTACAAACAAGGGTTTGCCCTGTGATATAGCTCTCTGATATATGTTTGGGGTCCAACAATAGTACTTAGCCCAATATCTTAGGGAACTAACTAAGGAGGCTAGACCGTACCCTTAGCTATACTATTCGACTACCTAGGTACTAGAAAGTATCTTCCCGAGTGTTGTTCTCGGTGGCACTATAGAAGTCAAGTGACTGATCAGTTTATCTAAAGAGGGATTTAGGTAATCTAAGTTGATCCATACACAAGTATTTTCTGATGCGCTACCACTTGTATTTCCTACATGTATGAATCCTTCAACCACAGGTTTATGTGTGTAATGATATATCTTGTGTCTTAAAGACATCAGAATACATCTCTACCCTAAAAAAATATTTAACCCATAATTTATGCCGAGGAAAGTGCTCTGATACCACTTGTAGTATACCAGATATAAAAAGTATTCAGAACATAAACAAAATGCTAGAAATGGAATAATAACAACAACATAACCAGAACAATCACCACAATAACACATAAATGATATAAGAATAACAACAGAAATAACACATTGATTTTGAGAGCAATGGTCATGGGCCTCTTCGAGGGGGAAACCTCTAGTCGAGTAGATCTCTATTACAATAATATTCAAGCTAGGGTTATCATACCCTTGACTCCTATTTATACTAAATATGTCTATCAAAAGAAGAATCTAGAGGAAGATCCTTCTAGAAGCAGAAGCTTCTATTAGGTCTTCTTACATTCGACTTACTCTATTGTTCTACCTATGTGTGGGTTAGGACCCTAACAGTACCTTGAAGGGGGTTGCATGGATTCCTGATGAAGACATGTCTTCTGTGGGCAACCGACGAAGGATCTGTGAACAATTGTTCATAATCTCATTCCTTTGTTGTTCAAGGGCTTCCTCGAGCAATATTTTAAAAAGATCTCATGTTCCATCATCTTTCTTTTCATCCCCCATGGGTTGTTGTTGGGCTAAGTAAGAGAAATCTATAAAAGGATTGATTGGTTCGAGTCCCAATTTCTTGTAGGAATATCTTGTTGGGGACATGCATGAAGAAAAATAAATGAAGAGAATATCACTCTGATACTACTAATATGGATTTATGAGAGGAACACAATGGATAAAAAGCTAAATATGATAACATAGAGATACATAGAACAACAACATATATCTAGTGAATGATAACTTCTATTGAATAAATAAAATAAGTTGAAACTATAAAACTGCAGAACTAAAAAAGCTTGGTCAAATGGTGGTAGCCATCTTTGAGAAGAGATGTGGCTTCTAGAGGCATCCATCTGAGCAAGATGATTAAAACAAGGCTCCATAGGCATTTTTAACATTACTCATGAATTCAAAAACCCTATACATCCAAAATCCTAGCCCTAGGAGATGAAACGTTGAATGATATGTCGACCCCAATGGGTAAGTTGGTACCTCAACTTCCCGGGGTTGTAACTTTTGCATGCAACCTGTATTTTATGTGAGGGATAGCCCGTTTGAAATGTATATTTGAGAACTACACATTATGCCATCAAAATCTAACTTTGTCTATAGTTTGATTGTGGAAATCCAAAAAACACAATGTTAGGGCCCCAAAATGACCCTGGAAGTACAAAAATATCTACTGACATGAAAATTTACAAAATAAACCAATTGGGTTTGGTGGGAAACCACTAATATCCACCTGAAAAATGTGTAGGGATTAAGACAACCTTGGATTATAGAACCCACAATTAGAAATAAGTACAAAAGAACATGTTGAACTAAAACTATCGAGAGGAGCCATATGGAATAGGTGGTTGGCTACCAATATTGACCTAGATCATCTATTGTTTATAACAATGTAACCCAAAAATCACTATAACATAAACAAATTGCATGCAACTGTATTTGAGGATACTTAGAATGGAAATATTATTATAACATAAACAAATTACATTTCAATAATGGTAGATAATGGAAGATATTGTAAAATATCCATTGCATAACTATGATAATTGAAACTCTATTTGAAGATGCTCCGAACTGAAAATTTATTGCAACATAATCAAATGACATTAATTAATCAATGGTATATCCAATCCAAGAATGAATTATATCAACAAATAAAATTATGGAAATTGGAATAAAATGCAGTGTCATAGGAATCATGATCAGTTGCCACAAAAACATTAACTTTTCAATACATGTATCCTTTTTTATTGTTGCAAAGAATGGAGAAATAATTCCCATTTTTTTATTTTGTGACACATTTGATGTGAAAAAATAGGAAATCCACTCAAAATATATCACTATCATAGCTGCAATGTTGCAAGAAAGAATAAGATCTATATTTGATATACCATAAAAATTCAACATCTGTATACATACCATAAAAAAATCAAGACATATATCACATATACAATGGATTTATCAATGATATCTATATCACATATCTCATAGATTTATTAGTAGCGACTTAGAAAAATGAATGCTAGTTCATCGTGAATAGTTGAAAGATTGTCTACAATATAGAACTATATATACCATACATGAAATAAATATCCCTCACTCGCTATCACTATGTGTTTGTTTGATGTGTCCAATAATGAATCTGAATATCATTAATAGTGGAAAAACAATTATTATACTACTACTAGTAATGAAACAATAACACTCCTCCTTTATGTATGAACAAATCCAATAGCCAAACACATGGCTAGAGTTGGCTACAAGCTTCTCCTAAATTTTCTCCGCTAAATATGAAAAAAATAAATACATAACAAAACAAAATATACCACACATAGTGCATCGATGAAGTGGAGGAGTACAATGGATTGTGCAACTATCAAGTCTGAGCTTCTTAGAGAAAGAACACCCCAACCAATGTTGGATCCAAAATGGTGGTTTATCCAAGTTACTGGTGATTGAAGCACGATATGTGCTTGCAGGTAAAACTAAAAGTGCTATTGACCAAGAAAATCTTGATGGGTTGGTGGTGGGTGTGGCAACAAGTTGTGAGTTTGGAGATGGTTGGGGAGGGGACAAGAACGATGATAATAAACCCACATAGAAGGATGCTTCTGTAATTTGAAAATATTTGTCTTCTGTCATTAAATTTTATTAAAACGTTTTTCTCATACATGTGTCCATCAAAGAGGACAACTGGCAAGTCAAATATTTGTCCAACAATAATAAAAATAATAATTACAAGCTTCTGAATATCTAAATTCGAATTTCCATAAATATAAAAAAAAATTGAATAAAAACTTTCAAAAGATTTATTTCTTGAATAATTCGAGGATATCACAAGAGATATTCCTAAAGGTAATAAAAAAAATCCATTACTTACCCTTCTTAAGTGTGCAAATGAAAATGTGATAGAATTTTAATAATATATAATAATATTATTATTAAAAATACACAAGTCTCCTCTGATTGGACAATTCATGGAGATAAAATCACAAGTCCAACTTCTACATCGCAGATCACTGAAAGTTCATAATATTTCTTCAAAAATCCATTTATGCACCTAGAAAATGTAACCTGCTTGTTGGTGGTGTTCTCTATCGTTTTCATCTGAATATTTTTGCTCACCATTCTAGTCTTGCCTCTTTCTTTTTCCCTCCAATCAATCACTCCCATACTCTCAAGTCATGGATAACATTATAAAATAATGATTTTGATGAGGACCAATAATGGCTTCTAATGGAGACCTGATACGATAAAAGAAAAGCCGGAAAAAACAGTGACCATAGAGATACTCCCTCATCTTGAGACACTACAAGGAAAACACCTTCTATCAGAGGTTTTTAGTGCTACAGAATTTGAAAAAATTTTGAAAACACCTCCACTACAACCTCATATATTGAATGTGGAGATTTTAGCAAATTTTTTATATAACTAAAAAAATTGGGCAGGCAAAGGTTGTAGTAGAAGCCTTTTCTTCGAAATTTTTCTTGTCAAAACGCACTCATGTGGTATTGATGTACACTCATGAGTGCGTTAACATAAAACAAATGTCCCAGCATGTTAATATAATAAAAAAATATGATTATTACACACCGGTTCCACCTTTTTTCTCGTATGCAGAGAATTGATGCTCTTATAATTTCAAGGGGTGGTTAGCCGCCTTGTTTGCATATGAAGTACTAGTGCGTTTTATATTTAGTACGGCCCATAAATTTTAATTTATAGTTATCTCCGATGCGATTGAGTTATCCCGAGTCCCGGTGCATTTAATAATGTGCACTATGGTTCTTGTGTAATTAGTATGTATCAATTTCTAGTTTACAATGTGCACCGAAGGGTAGTGAAATTTTGAATATTCAAAGTGAGGTGTTGGAGCTATTATTTTTACTAAGAACTAATGTTTATATTATAGTAAATACATCCATACTTAACGTATCGACATGTTAATTATTTTTAGTTCCCCAGTGTATATTTTAAATATGAGGACCGTACAATTTTGAAATGATAAATATTATTGTTTGTTATGTTGTTTACATAACTTTGTGTTTTATCAATAGTTCGTATTGGTGTATAACTTTGTGTTTTCTCAATAATTTGTATTGGTGTGTTATGATAATTATTATGCACTCATGCATATGACTCCTCAAAACACACTGCTTTCTATATTATGGAATGCACCGTCAAGTGAGTTCAAAAGAATACAATGCACTCATATGTGTATATTTTAATTCAATGTTTTTTACAACTTTTAAATTAATAATTTCAAAATCAAATATTTTTTAATAATAATATTGTTTTGTATTTCGTTATTGCATTTAGATGTAACTATTGCATTAAATTTTTTTTATCATACATGTCTCCATCAAAGAGAACATTTGGCAAGCCAAATATTTGTTCAACAATAATAAAAATAATAATTACATGCTTCCACAAATCTAAATTCGAATTTCCATAAATGGAAAAAAAAAATTGAATAACAACTTTTAAAATATTTATTTCTTGAATAATTCGAGGATATCACAAGAGATATGCTTCAAGGTCATAAAATGGATCTATTAGTTACCCTTCTTAAGTGTGAAAAGTAAAATGAGATAGAAGTTTAATAATATATAATAATAATATTATTGAAAATGAACAAGTCTCCTCTGATTGGACAATTCATGGACATAAAAACATGAGTCCAACTTCTGCATCGCAGAGCACTGAAAGTTCATAATATTTCTTCAACAATCCATTTATACGCTTGGAAAATGTAACCTGCATGTTGATTGCGTGCTCTATCCTTTTCATCTGAATCTTTTCGCCTAGCATTCTTGTCTTGCCTCTTTCTTTTTTCCTCCAATCAATCCATCCCATACTCTCAAGTCAAGGATAACATAATAGAACAATGATTTTGATGAGGACCGATAATGGCTTCTAATGGTTACCTGATACGATAGAAGAAAAGCCGGAAAAAACACTGCCATACAGATATTTCCTCATCTTGAGACACTACAAGGAAAATACCTTCTAGATGAGGTTTTTAATGCTACAAAATTTGACAAAATTTTGAAAAACACCTCCACTACAACCTCCTATATTGAATGTGGAGGTTTTAGTGAATGTTTTATATAACTAAAAAATTTGGGCGGAAAGAGGCTGTAGTATTGATGTACATTCATGAGTGTGTTAATATAAAACAAATGCCCCAGCGTGTTAATATAATAAAAAACCCTGACTATTACGCACTGATTCTACCTTTTTTCTCATATGCAGAGCACTGATGTTCTTATAATTTCAAGGGACAGTTAACCACCTTGTTTCCGTATGAAGCACTGGTGCGTTTTAGATTTAGTACACCCCAGGGATTTTAACTATTATTTATCACTGATGCGATCGAGTTATCTTGAGTCTCGATGCATTTAATAATGTGCACTCTGGTGCTTGTGTAATTAGTATGTATCAATGTCTACTTTACAATGTGCACCAAAGGGTAGTGAAATTTTGAATATTCAAGGTGAGGTGTTAGCACTATTATTTTTACTAAGCACAAATGTTTATATTATAGTAAAGGAATCGATAGATAAAAAATATTTATAGCCAAGATACATATACAAAAATTAAACATGTTAATTATTTTTAGTTCCCCGGTGTATATTTTAAATATGAGCACCGTATAATTTTGAAATGATAAATATTATCGTATGTTATGTTGTTTACAGAACTTTGTGTTTTTTCAATAGTTCATATTGGTGTGTTGTGATAATTAATGTGAACTCGTGTGTATGAATCCTCAAAACACATTTCTTTCTATATTATGGAATGCACAGTCAACTCACTTCAAAAGAATACAATGCACTCATATGTGTATATTTTAATTCATTGGTTTTTACAAATTTTAAATTAATAATTTCAAAATAAAATATTTTTTAATAATAATGTTGTTTTATATTTTGTTATTGCATTTAGATATAACTATTGCATTAACACATTATCCAACCAATTACACCTCTTTTATTTGTAACAATGTAACCCAAAAATCACTATAACATAAACAAATTGCATGCAATTGTATTTCAAGATACTCTGAGAAGAAATATTATTATAACATAAACAAATTGCATTTCATCAATGGTAGATACTGTAAAGTAGCCTTTACAAAACTATGATAATCACAACTTTAGTTAAAGATGCTCCAAACACAAAAAATATTGTAACCTAAACAAATGACATTATTTCATGAATGGTAGATCCAATCCAAGAATGAGTTATATCAACAAGTAAAATTATGGCAATTGGAAGAAAATGGAGTGTCATAGAAATCATGATTAGTTGTCGTGACAACTTTAACTTTTTAATACATGGATCCTTTTTATTACATGGATCCACATTCCAAATACCACCAAAAATGACATGACCAACACTATCCATCTAGGATAGTTTCTCCAATAATTTCCTTGATCTTCATCTCATTATTCCACATACAAGCATGGGTCATCCAACAATTCTTCTAGGATAACTCAATCCACAAAGTGTATTCCTATGAGGGTTTTCACCATAAGGGGACCACTTTGGAGTTCATCCATTTGTGCACTTCATCAATCATGATAAGACAATAATGAGTCATCTATATATTTTTCCAACAATGCATCATATACTAATGAAACCACATCGATTCAT
>JASDQU010689314.1:4975-20087 GCA_032191745.1 Picea mariana | reverse complement strand
ATTGCAAGGTGTTATTAATATTGACCTTTATTACATCTGAATATATTGTTCTACCTATGTGCAGGTTAGGACCCTAACATGTCCTCCCCCTTAAAAACAACCTTGTCCTCAAGGCTTGAGATGTGGAAATTGTTGCAGAATGGTAGTTGGTTCCCAAGTGGCATATGTTGGAGTTGTATCTTTCCACTTGACTAACACTTCCTTAATGGTTCTATGATGCAGGCAAGGCTCACTCTGGTCCAAAACTTATTTTGGTTATAGCCAAATGGATTCTTCTTTGTCTAACTCGGGAACGTTGGTTTGCATTTTTCACTTAGTTCCAATCAGCTTCTTTAAGCATGAAATATGAAAAGTAGGATGTAGCGTCGAATGAATGGGAAAATCTAACTGATATTCCACCTATCCCACATGCTTCAGAACGATATAAGGACCATAAAATTTGGGTGGCAGCTTCTGGCAATGGTCGACCTTCAGGGAATTGTTCTTCTAAGTTTTTAGTCGAAGAAACACCCGATCCCCTTCTTCAAATTGACATTCAAAGAGACCTTGATCCGCTCGTTGCTTCATGTGATTTTGTGCCATGATCAAATTCTCTTTGAGGGTACAGAGAATAGTCTCTCGAACTGTAAGCATTTTGTCAACCGCCTGGATCCTCGAGACACCAGGTAAGTATGAGAGAACTAAAAGTGTCTTTTGTCCATATATTGCTTCAAAAGGAGTCATCTGTGTAGGTGTATGGTATGAAGTGTTGTCCACCATTCAACTAGGGGTAACCATTGAGCCCACTGATTTTTCTTTTCCAAGGCAAAACACCTCAAATATGTTTCCAAACACTTGTTGACAAATTCTGTTTGATCACCAGTCTGGGGATGATAAGTAGTGTTGAGATGCAATTGGGATCCTTGTAGCTCAAAACATTATTTCCAAAAATTGTTGTTGAAAGTTGGGTCAAAATCAGAAACAATATAATGCAACATGCCATGAATCTTGAAGACCCGATCCATGAAAATTTGAGCCACCGTGGACGTTGTAAATGCGTGTTGAAGAGAACATAAATGAGAATACTTGGAAAGGCAATAAACAACCACCATGATGAATGATTTATTTCCATATTTGGGTAAGCCTGTAATAAAATCCATAGAAATATCCCTCCATGTAGAAAGTGGAATTGGAAGTGGTTGGAGTGTGTCTAGAGATTTGATTGTTTCTCCCTTGTTGCATTGACACACATCACATTCAATGACAAAATTGTGAATGTATTGTTTCATACCATCCCTAAAAAAAGAGCGTTTGACCCTGTCATAGGTTTTGGTGAACCCGGAGTGCCCAGTTGTTGGTGTAGCATGAAGCTCAGAAAGTAGTGTGGGTTTAAGTTTTTATTGTTTACTTAAATACAAATGACCTTTGTATCAAAGCTTATCATGGACCCAAGAGTACCCTGGGGAAGTTGGAGCATTGTACTACAATTCTTGGATCAGATGCGAACTTTTGGGATCGTGTAGCCATTCCTAGAGAACAACTTGGAGCCAATCTGGTACAATGAAGGAAAGAGAAAAAATGGATCCTTCATCTCCATATTTTTAGGAAAGTGCATCTGCAACCACACTGTCTTTTCCTTTCTTGTAAATGATCTCATAATCATATCCAAAGAACTTAGTCACCCATTTTTTTCCTCTGGGGAGAAAATGCGTTGTTCCATAAAATACTTGAGGCTTTGATGGTCTTTCTTAATTTGGAAGCGTTTCCCTAATATATAAGGCCACCACAGATCAATTGCATGAAGAATATCCAACATTTCCTTTTCGTGCATTGATTTGCCCAAATTTCTTTCAGATAGTTGCTTGCTGGTAAAGGCCAAAGGCCGACCCTCTTGCGTAAGAAAAACACCAATTCCTTTGCCTAAAGCATCACATTCCAAGACAAAGGTTTTTTTGAAATCAGGAATGGCTAGGACTGGAGTGGTGCACATGTCCATATTCAAGGTTTGAAAAGATTCAGAAGCTGTTGTAGTCCAAGTGAAAGAGTTATTTTTTAGGAGTGCAGTGAGAGGGGCTACAATTTTTCCATAATTCTTAAGAAACTTGCGATAATAAACTGTTAAGCCCATAAATCCATGCAATATTTTGAGAGTCTTTAGGTGAGGCTTGTCTTTCATAGCTTCAATCTTTTTAGGATCCACCCTGACGCCATCCTTTCCAATCAGATGACCCAAGTACTCAACTTCTACAGCAGCAAAAGCACATTTAGACTGTTTCAGGAAAAGTTGGTGCTGAGGGAGTAGATGGATAACTCGATCCACATGAGAAAGATGGTATGTCTAGGTTTTTATATAGATGAGGATATCATCAAAGAAAACTAATACAAAATGATGGAGAAAAGGATGGAAGACATGATTCATGAGGCTTTGGAAGATGGAGGGGGCATTACACAAGCCAAAGGGCATGACCAAAAACTCATAGTGGCCCACATGAGTTCTAAAGTTAGTCTTGGGAATGTATGCCTCTTTCATACGTATCTGGTGGTAGCCAGAATGAATATAAAGTTTAGTAAATAACTGGGCGCCACTCAATTCACCCAAGAGGTCATCAATGAAAGGAATGGAAAATCTGTCTTTGATGATAAGTTTGTTGAGGGCATGGACGTTAGTACACATTCAACAAGAAAATTCTTTCTTCAGGACCATGACCACCGGGGAAGAGTAGGGGCTCATACTAGGTCGGATAGCGCCTGCATTAAGGATTTCCTGGACCATTTTCTCAATTTCATTTTTTGTGGAAAAGGTGTGACGATAGGGACGTATATTGGGAGGAAGCCTTAATGGTACAAGGGGAATGGAATGAGCATGAACACCACAGGAAGGAGGGAGTCCAAGGGGAGTGGAAAAGACCACTTGATGTTTATAAAGGATGGATTGGAGGTCTTGCAGCACCGAGTGTTTCTATGTTGCTTGTATGGCATGGATTTGGGAAATAACACCAGAATAACCTTTTTTGAGCAGATTTTCCATGCGATGGGAACTAATGATCTCAGGTGAACTGATGGTGATGTCTTGTAACTTATATTGGCGGCTGTCCTGGTGAAATTGCATGTTTAATTCATTAAAATCCATGATAATGGGACCCAAACTCATTAGCCAGTCTACACCCAACACAATCTCACAACCGCCCATGTGAATAACAAACATATGGTATTTCAGGTGGTAGTCACCAATTTGGAGACACACATTTTCACAACACCATCCACATTTCATGGAGCCACCATTGGCAATCATTATTTGGAAATTATTGATGGCATGGATGGAGCAATGAGTTTCTTGGGCAATGCAGTGATGAATAAAATTATGGGTGCTTCCACTATCAACCAGAATGATGACCTTCATATGCATGGTGTAACTGATTAGCTTGAGGGTTTGAGGAGAAGAGAAGCTAGTGAGATCATTGAGGGAAATTATTGGTTCTACTTCGGGAGGGTCTGAGGGAGGGGTTATGTTGATGATTTTAGGTGACTCAAACACAAGGGGAGTTTCAACATCTTCTTCCAAAATATCCTCTTAAATGGACATAAAAATCTTTTGTTCCTTACACTTGTGGCCCAACAAATATTTTTCACCACAATTATAACAAAGGCCTTTGAGTTGGCATTCAACTATTTCATCCTTGGTCAATTTTTGGATCTTTAGTGGAGTGGAGGGAGTAGTGGGATTTATTGGATTAGGGCGAGGGATAAAGAAGGGTTTCCAGTTTTGAGAAGATACAAACTATTGTGATTCTTTATCTATTTTATTATCCTCCACTCAACTCAGAGGTAGAGTCATGAGGACATGGGCCCGAATATCATCCTTGAGGCCACTAATAAAACACTCTCGAAAAAAGACATCAAACATGCCCTCTGTCTGAAATCCAGGCGCTCAAAGGTAGCTATAAAGTCTTCCATTGTTCCTAATTGTTTCAACTTTGTCAAACAAACCAAATGGTTGGTGTCAGTGTCAAAGAGTTCATAAATCTCTTCCACAAAATGTGTCTAAGAAATATATGCTTGATGGGAGGTTTTTCACCATTGCCACCATTTCCAATGTTCTTGATCTAGATGGAGAACACCATACCAGAGTTTGGCCAAGTCATCTGTAATGTCGTAGAAAGAGAAATAATGTTCCATTTGGGTTACCCAACCATTGGGATCCGAGCCATCAAATTTGGTCACATCCACCCACAGGAGGCGTAGGTCATGTTGAAAGTGATAGTGTTGAAAGTTATGGGAATGAGAGCAATTTTCAACTTTAGTATGCGGAGGTGGGTCAGATAAAAGGTTATCTGTAGGGATATGCATATTAGTGTAGAGCATCAAAACAACAGATTCAAGATGGTATTCAGGTCTTGCTTGATTTCCTCCATTGAATATTGCATGGTTGTATTGATGGTGACAAAATTGGCACTGAGTTGTCTCACTTCTTGTTGGGTCTCGGTGAAATTAGATTGCAAGTTATTGAAGCAACCTTCCAAGTCTTGGCTACGGGTATGGGCCATGAGGACAAGGGACCAAAAATGGGGTGGGTGGGGTCAAATATTTTTCTAAAAAATGATATGTATGAATGTGATAAGGGTGAAGACATGAATCCAATCGACTAGGTATCAAATAATGGTGCAAAATTTTTCTAAAATTCTAAAATAATACGGAGTTATAATCTAGTATGAATAATACTACAATGATGAAATTCTAAAATGCTTAACCAGGAAGAAATGTGTAGTGATTTGGAAACCCGAACACAGTTGCACGACAATAGATCTTGTCTGTTTTAATTTGTTTATGTTTCTATCCCCAAGGGTTAGGTATTCAAGGGTTCTACAGACATGGGTTTGCCCTGTGCTATAGCTCTCTGATATATGTTTGGGGTCCAACAATAGTACTTAGACCAATATCTCAGGGAACTAACTATGGAGGCTAGACCATACCCTTAGCTATACTATTCGACTACCTAGGTACTAGAAAGTATCTTCCCAAGTGTTGTTTTCGGTGGCACTATAGAAGTCAAACGATCGATCGATTTATCTAAAGAGGGCTTCAGGTAATCTAGGCCAATCCATACACAAGTATTTTCTGATGCGCTACCACTCTAAGGGGTACCAATAGGGGTTACAAGGGTGACCAACAGATGTGCACTTAAGGGTGGCCAATAGATGTGCTTAAAGACGTCAGAATACATCTCTACCCTGAAAAAAAAATTAACCCATAATTTCTGCTGAGGAAAGTGCTCTGATACCACTTGTAGTATACTAGATATAAAAGGTATTCAGAACATAATAAAATGCTAGAAATGGAATAATAACAACAACATAACTAGAACAATCACCACAATAACACATAAATGATATAAGAATAACAACAGAAATAGCACATTGATTTTGAGAGCAATGGTCACGGGCCTCTTCGAGGGGGAAACCTCCAGTCGAGTAGAGCTCTATTACAATAATATTCAAGCTAGGGTTATCATACCCTTGACTCCTATTTATACTAAATATGTCTATCAAAAGAAGAATTTAGAGGAAGATCCTTCTAGAAGCTGAAGCTTCTATTAGGTCTTCTTACATTCGACTTATTCTATTGTTCTAACTATGTGTGGGTTAGGACCCTAACAATACCTTGAAGGGGGGTTGCATGGATTCTTGATGAAGACATGTCTTCTGTGGGCAACCGATGAAGGATCTGTCAACAATTGTTCATAATTTCATTCCTTTATTGTGCAAGGGCTTCCTCGAGCAATATTTTAAAAATATCTCATGTTCCATCATCTTTCTTTTCATCCCCCATGGGTTTTTGTTGGGCTAAGTAAGGAGTGCAGTGAGAGGGGCTACAATTTTTCCATAATTCTTAATAAACTTGCGATAATAACCTGTTAAGCCCATAAATCCATGCAATCTTTTGAGAGTCTTTGGGTGAGGCTAGTCTTGCATATCTTTAATCTTTTTAGGATCCACCCTGACGCCATCCTTTCCAACCAGATGACCCAAGTACTCAATTTATACAGCAACAAAAGAAAATTTAGACTGTTTCAGGAAAAGTTGGTGCTAAGGGAGTAGATGGATAACTCGATCCACATGACAAAGATCGTTTGTCTAGGTTTTTCTATAGATGAGGATATCATCAAAGAAAACTAATACAAAATGACTTAGAAAAGGATGGAATAAATGATTTATGAGGCTTTGGAAGGTGGAGGGGGCATTACACAAGCCAAAGGGCATGACCAAAAAATCATAGTGGCCCTCATGAATTCTAAACGTAGTCTTGGGAATGTCTGCCTCTTTCATACGTATCTGGTGGTAGCGAGAACAAAGATAAAGTTTAGTAAATAATTGGGCGCCACTCAATTCATCCAAGAGGTCATCAATGAAAGGAATGGAAAATTTGTCTTTGTTGGTAAGTTTGTTGAGGGCATGGAAGTCAATACACATTCACTAAGAAAATTCTTTCTTCAGAACCATGACCACTGGGGAAGAGTAGGGGCTCGTACTAGGGCAGATAGCGCATGCATTAAGGAGTTCCTGGACCATTTTCTCAATTTCATTATTTGGGGAAAAGGGGTGACGATAGGGACGTATATTGTGAGGAAGGCTTAATGGCACAAGGGGAATGGAATGAGCATGAACAACACTAGAAGGAGAGAGTCCCAAGAGAGTGGAAAAGACCACTTTATGTTTAGAAAGGATGGATTGGAGGTATTGCAACACCGAGGGTGTCTATGTTGCTTGTATGGCATGGATTTGGGAAATAACACCAGAATAACCTTTTTTGAGCAGATTTTCCATGCGATGGGAAATAATGATCTTAGGTGAACCGATGGTGATGTCTTGGAAATTATGTTGGTGGCCGTCCTGGTTGAATTTCATGTTTAATTCATTAAAATCCATGATAATGTGACCCAAACTCCTTATCCAGTCTACACCCAACACAATCTAACAACTTCCCATGTCAATAACAAACATATGGTATTTCAGGTGGTAGTCACCAATTTGGGGACACACATTTTCACAACACCATCCACATTTCATGGAGTCACCATTGGCAATCATTATTTGGAAATTATTGACGGCATGGATGGAGCAATGAGTTTCTTGGGCAATGTAGTGATGAATAAAATTATGGGTGCTTCCACTATCAACCAGAATGATGACCTTCGTATGCTTGATGTAACTGATTAGCTTGAGGGCTTGAGGAGAAGAGAAGTTAGTGAGATCATTGAGGTAAATTATTGGTTCTACTTCGGGAGGGTCTGAGGGACAGGTTATGTTGGTGATTTTAGGTGACTCAGACACAAGGGGAGTTTCAACATCCTCTTCCAAAATATCCTCTGAAATGGCCATACAAATCTTTTGTTCCTTACACTTGTGGCCCAACAAATATTTGTCACCACAATTATAACAAAGGCCTTTCAGTTGGCATTCAACCATTTCATTCTTGGTCAATATTTGGATCTTCAGTGGAGCAGAGGGAGTAATGGGAATTAGTGGATTAGGGCGAGGGATAAAGGAGGGTTTCCGATTTTGAGAGGATACAAACGATGGTGATTCTTTATCTATTTTATTATCCTCCACCCAAATCGGACGTAGAGTCATGAGGACATGGGCCCGAATATCATCCTTGAGGCCACTAATAAAAAAATCTCAGAAAAAGGCATCAAACATGCCCTCTATCTGAAAATCCAGGCACTCAAAGGTAGCTATAAAGTCTTCCACTGTTCCTAATTGTTTCAACTTTGTCAAACAAACCAAATGGTTGGTGTCAGTTTAATAGAGTTCATAAAGCTCTTCCATAATGTGTGCCTAAGAAATATATGCTTGATGGGAGGTTTTTCACCATTGCCACCATTGCCAACGTTCTTGATCAAATGGAGAACACCATACCAGAGTTTGGCCAAGTCATCTGTAATTTTGTATAAAGAGAAATAATGTTCCATTTGGGTTACCCAACAATTGGGATCCGAGCCATCAAATTTGGTCACATCCACCCACAGAAGGTATAGGTCATGTTGAAAGTGATAGTGTTGATAGTTATTGGAATGAGAGAAGTTTTAAGCTTTAGTATGCGGAGGTGGGTTAGATAAAGGGTTATCTGTAGGGATATGCATATTAGTGTAGAGCATCAAAACAACAGATTCAAGCTGGTATTCAGGTCTTGCTTGATTTCCTCCATTGAAGATTGCATGGTTGTATTGATGGTGGCAATATTGGCACTGAGTTGTCTCACTTCTTGTTGGGTATCGGTGAAATTAGATTGCAAGTTATTGAAGCAACCTTCCAAGTCTTGGCTATGGGTATGGGCCATGAGGACAACGGAATCGAAATGGGGTGGGTGGGGTCAATTATTTTTCTAAAAAATGATATGTATGAATGTGATAAGGGAGAAGAGATGAATCCAATCTACTAGGCATCAAATAATGGTGCAAAAATTTCCAGACTTGTTTTTTTTTTTTTTAAACCTGCGGAGTTATACTCTAGTATGAATAATACTACAATGATGAAATTCCAAAATGCTTAACCAGGAAAAAATGTCTATTGATTTGGAAACCCGAACACAGTTGCACAACAATAGATATTGTCTGTTTTAATTTTTTTATGTTTCTATCCCCAAAGGTTAGGTATTCAAGGGTTCTACAGACAAGGGTTTGCCCTGTGCTATAGCTCTCTGATATATGTTGGGGGTCCAACAATAGTACTCAGCCCAATATCTCAGGGAACTAACTAAGGAGGCTAGACCGTACCCTTAGCTATACTATTTGACTACCTAGGTACTAGAAAGTATCTTCCCGAGTGTTGTTCTTGGTGACACTATAGAATGTAGGCAATCGATCGGTTTATCTAAAGAGGGCTTCAGGTAATCTAGGCCAATCCATACACAAGTATTTTCTGATGCGCTACCACTCTAAGGGGTACCAATAGGAGTTACAAGGGTGGCCAACAGATGTGCACTTAAGTACCACTTGTATTTCCTACATGTATGAATACTTCAACCACAGGTTTATGTGTGTAACGATATATCTCTGTGGCTTAAAGATGTCAGAATACATCTCTACCCTGAAAAATCACCACAATAACACATAAATGATATAATAATAACAACAGAAATAGCACATTGATTCTTAGAGCAATGGTCTCGGGCCTCTCCGAGGGGGAAACCTCCAGTCGAGTAGAAATCTACTACAATAATATTCAAGCTAGGGTTATCATACCCTTGACTCCTATTTATACTAAATATGTCTATCAAAAGAAGAATCTAGAGGAAGATCCTTCTAGAAGCGGAAGCTTCTATTAGGTCTTCTTACATTCGACTTATTCTACTTTATTGTAAGGCCTTATTAATATTGACCTTTATTACATCTTAATATATTGTTCTACCTATATGTGTGTTAGGACCCTAACAGTATCTTGAAGGGGATTGCTTGGATTCTTGATGAAGACATGTCTTCTGTGGGCAATTGACGAAGGATCTGTGAACAATTGTTCATAATCTCATTCCTTTGTTGTGTAAGGGCTTCCTCGAGCAATATTTTAAAAAGATCTCATGTTCCATCATCTTTCTTTTCATCCCACATGAGTTGGTTTTGGGCTATGTAAGACCAATCTAGAGAAAGATTGATTGGTTCGAGTCCCAACTTCTTGTAAGAATATCTTGTTGGGGACATGCATGAAGAAAAATAAATGAAGAGCATATCACTCTGATACTACTAATATGGATTGATGAGAGGAACACAATGAATAAAAAACTAAATACGATAACATAGAGATATATAGAACAACAACATATATCTAGCGACTGATAAGTTCTATTGAATAAATAAAATAAGTTGAAACTATAAAACTGCAGAACTAAAAAGCTTCGTCAAATAGTGGTAGTTATCTTTGAGAAGAGATGTGTCTTCTAGAGGCATCTATCTGAGAAAGATGATTACAACAAGTCTCCATAGGCATTTTTAACATTACTCATGAATTCAAAAACCCTATACATCCAAAATCCTAGCCCTAGGAGATGAAACGTTGAATGATATGTCGGCCCCAATGGGTAAGTTGGTACCTCAACTTCCCTGGGTTGTAAGTTTTTCATGCAAATTGTATTTTATGTGAGGGATAGCCCATTTGAAATCTATATTTGAGAACTACACATTATACCATCAAAATCTAACTTCGTCTATAGTTTGATTGTGGAAATCCAAAAAACACAATGTTAGGGCCCCAAAACGACCCTGGAAGTACAAAAATATGAATTGACATGCAAACTTACAAAATAAACCAATTGGATTAGGTGGGAAACCACTAATATCCACCTAGAAAATGTGTAGGGATTCATAATACGTTGGATTATAGAACCCACAATTAGAAATAAGTACAAAAGAACATGTTGAACTAAAACTATCGAGAGGAGCCATATGGAATAGGTGGTTGGCTACCAATGTTGATCTAGATAATCTATTGTTTGTAACAATGTAACCCAAAAATCACTATAACATAAACAAATTTCATGCAACTATATTTGAGGATACTCTGAATAGAAATATTATTATAACATAAACAAATTACATTTCATTAATGGTAGATAATGGAAGATATTGTAAAATATCCATTGCATAACTATGATAATTGAAACTCTATTTGAAGATGCTCCAAACTGAAAAATTATTGCAACATAATCAAATGACATTAATTCATTAATGGTATATCCAATCCAAGAATGAATTATATCAACAAGTAAAATTATGGAAATTGGAATAAAATGCAGTGTCATAGGAATCATGATCAATTGCCACAAAAACTTTAACTTTTCAATGGAGAAATAATTCCCATTTTGTTATTTTGTGACACATTTGATGTGAAAAAATAGGAAATCCACTCAAAATATATCACTATCATAGCCGCAATGTTGCAAGAAAAAATAAGATCTATATTTGATATACCATAAAAATTCAACATCTGCATACATACCATAAAAAAATCAAGATATATATCACATATACAATGGATTTATCAATGATATCTATATCACATATCTCATAGATTTATTAGTAGCGACTTTGAAAAATGAATGCCAGTTCATCGTGAATAGTTGAAAGATTGTCTACAATAAAGAACTGTATATACCATACATGAAATAGATATACCTCACTCGCTATCACTATGTGTTTGTTTGATGTGTCCAATAATGAATCTGAATATCATTAATAGTGGAAAAACAATTATTATACTACTACTAGTAATGAAACAACAACACTCCTCCTTTATGTATGAACAAATCCAATAGCCAAACCCATGGCTAGAGTTGGCTACAAGCTTTTCCTAAGTTTTCTCCGCTAAATATGAAAAAAATAAATACATAACAAAACAAAATCTACCACACATAGTGCATCGATGAAGTGGAGGAGTACAATGGATTGTGCAACTATTAAGTCTGAGCTTCTTAGAGAAAGAACACCCCAACCAATGTTGGATCCAAAATGGTGGTTTATCCAAGTTACTGGTGATTGAAGCATGATATGTGATTGCAGGTAAAACTAAAAGTGCTATTGACCGAGAAAATCTTGATGGTTTGGTGGTGGGTGTGGCAACAAGTTGGGAGGTTGGAGACGGTTGGGGAGGGGACGAGAAGGATGATAATAAACCCACATAGAAGGATGCTTCTGTAATTTGAAAATATTTGTCTTCCGTCATTAAATTTTATTAAAAGTTTTTCTCATACATGTGTCCATCAAAGAGGACAACTGGCAAGTCAAATATTTGTCCAACAATAATAAAAATAATAATTACATGCTTCTGGATATCTAAATTTGAATTTCCATAAATATAAAAGAAAATTGAATAACAACTTTCAAAAGATTTATGTCTTGAATAATTCGAGGATATTACAAGAGATATGCCTCAAGGTAATAAAACAAATCCATTACTTACCCTTATTAAGTGTGCAAATGAAAATGTGATAGAATTTTAATAATATATAATAATAATATTATTAAAAATACACAAGTCTCCTCTGATTGGAAAATTCATGGAGAGAAAATCACGAGTCCAACTTCTGCATCGCAGATCACTGAAAGTTCATAATATTTCTTCAACAATCCATTTATGCACTTAGAAAATGTAACCTGCATGTTGGTGGTGTTCTCTATCATTTTCATCTAAATCTTTTCGCTCACCATTCTAGTATTGCCTCTTTCTTTTTCCCTCCAATCAATCACTCCCATACTCTCAAGTCGTGGATAACATTATAAAATAATGATTTTGAGGAGGAAAAAACAGTGACCATAGAGATACTCCCTCATCTTGAGACACTACAAGGAAAACACCTTCTATCAGAGGTTTTTAGTGCTACAAAATTTGACAAAATTTTGAAAAACACCTCCACTACAACCTCATATATTGAATGTGGAGATTTTAGCGAATTCTTTATATAACTAAAAAAATTGGGCAAAAAAAGGTTGTAGTAGAAGCCTTTTCTTCGAAATTTTTCTTGTCAAAACGCACTGGTGTGGTATTGATGTACACTCACGAGTGTGTTAACATAAAACAAATGTCCCAGCATGTTAATATAATAAAAAACTATGACTATTACACACCGGTTCCAGCTTTTTTTTCGTATGCAGAGAATTGATGCTCTTATAATTTCAAGGGGCGGTTAGCCTCCTTGTTTGCATATGAAGTACTAGTGCGTTTTATATTTAGTACGGCCCATAAATTTTAATTTATAGTTATCTCCGATGCGATTAAGTTATCCCGAGTCCCGGTGCATTTAATAATGTGCACTCTGGTTCTTGTGTAATTAGTATGTATCAATTTCTAGTTTACAATGTGCACCGAAGGGTAGTGAAATTTTGAATATTCAAGGTGAGGTGTTGGAACTATTATTTTTACTAAGCACTAATGTTTATATTATAGTAAAGACATCCATACATAAATAATATCTATAGCACAGATACATATAAAAAACTTAACGTATCGACATGTTAATTATTTTTAGTTCCCCATTGTATATTTTAAATATGACGACCATACAATTTTGAAATGATAAATATTATTGTTTGTTATGTTGTTTAAATAACTTTGTGTTTTATCAATAGTTTGTATTGGTGTATAACTTTGTGTTTTCTCAATAGTTTGTATTGGTGTGTTATGATAATTAATATGCACTCATGCATATGAATCTTCAAAACACACCGCTTTCTATATTATGGAAGGCACCCGTCAAGTGAGTTCAAAATAATACAATGCACTCATATGTGTATATTTTAATTCAATGTTTTTTACAGCTTTTAAATTAATAATTTCAAAATCAAATATTTTTTAATAATAATATTGTTTTGTATTTCGTTATTGCATTTAGATGTAACTATTGCATTAAATAGTTTTGATCATACATGTCTCCATCAAAGAGAACATTTGGCAAGCCAAATATTTGTTCAACAATAATAAAAATAATAATTACATGCTTCCGCAAATCCAAATTCGAATTTCCATAAATGGAAAAAAAAATTGAATAACAACTTTTAAAATATTTATTTCTTGAATAATTCGAGGATATCACAAGAGATGTGCCTCAAGGTCATAAAATGGATCTATTACTTACCCTTCTTAAGTGTGAAAAGGAAAATGAGATAGAAGTTTAATAATATATAATAATAATATTATTGAAAATGAACAAGTCTCCTCTGATTGGACAATTCATGGAGATAAAAACACGAGTCCAACTTCTGCATCGCAGAGCACTGAAAGTTCATAATATTTCTTCAACAATCCATTTATACGCTTGGAAAATTTAACCTACATGTTGATGGCGTGCTCTATCCTTTTCATCTGAATCTTTTTGCCTAGCATTCTTGTCTCACCTCTTTCTTTTTTCCTCCAATCAATCACTCCCATACTCTCAAGTCAAGGATAACATAATAGAGCAATGATTTTGATGAGGACCGATAATGGCTTCTAATGGTGATCTGATACGATAGAAGAAAAGCCAGAAAAAACAATGACCATACAGATACTCCCTCATCTTGAGACACTACAAGGAAAACACCTTCTATATGAGGTTTTTAGTGCTACAAAATTTGACAAAATTTTGAAAAACACATCCACTACAACCTCCTATATTGAATGTGGAGGTTTTAGTGAATGTTTTATATAACTAAAAAAATTGGGCGGACAAAGGCTGTAGTAGAGGCTTTTTCTTCAGAATTTTTCTTGTCAAAATGCACGAGTGTGGTATTGATGTACATTCACGAGTGTGTTAATATAAAACAAATGCTCCAGTGTGTTAATATAATAAAAAAATCCGATTATTACGCACTGATTCTACCTTTTTTCTCATATGCAGATCACTGATGCTCTTATAATTTCAAGGGACGGTTAACCAACTTGTTTGCATATGAAGCACTGGTGCATTTTAGATTTAGTACACCCTAGAGATTTTAATTATTATTTATCACTGATGCAATCGAGTTATCTTGAGTTTCGATGCATTTAATAATGTGCACTCTGGTGCTTGTGTAATTAGTATGTATCAATGTCTAGTTTACGATGTGCACCAAAGGGTAGTGAAATTTTGAATATTCAAGGTGAGGTGTTAGCACTATTATTTTTACTAAGCACAAATGTTTATATTATAGTAAAGGAATCGATACATAAAAAATATTTATAGCCAAGATACATTTACAAAAATTAAACATGTTAATTATTTTTAGTTCCTCGGTGTATATTTTAAATATGAGCACCGTATAATTTTGAAATGATAAATATTATCGTATGTTGTGTTGTTTACAGAACTTTGTGTTTTTTCAATAGTTCGTATGGGTGTGTTATGATAATTAATGTGAACTCGTGTGTACGAATCCTCAAAACACATTTCTTTCTATATTATGGAATGCACAGTCAAGTCACTTCAAAAGAATACAATGCACTCATATGTGTATAATTTAATTCATTGTTTTTTACAAATTTTAAATTAATAATTTCAAAATAAAATATTTTTTAATAATAATATTGTTTTATATTTTGTTATTGCATTTAGATATAACTATTGCATTAACACGTTATCCAACCAATTACACCTCTTTTATTTGTAACAATGTAACCCAAAAATCACTATA
>JASDQU010689312.1:36109-64324 GCA_032191745.1 Picea mariana | reverse complement strand
TAATAATTATTTAAAAGGCATAAAATTGTTTAAGCTTATAAACAACTGATTCACCCCCCTTTTCAGTTGTTCTAGTATTTCCAACAAAATGAGGCTCAACATAAAGTCATGTATTACCTATAAGGGACTCCCGGTCCTATGGAAAAACTCTCTTCATGGGAACCAAATGAAGTGGAGGATCTAGCTAGGTCACCCATGTTTGGTAAGTCTCTACCACTTGATAACAAAACGTCTTAAAGTATATGGAGGGTTCGATGTCACAAAAAATGGGTTCATAACTAAGGCATATGACTGGCAGTTATAGGACAATGAAAAATTGCATGATGGAATGGATACCTATCCTATATGATAGGTAGTGAAAATACCTTCCTGTGGTTATGAACGACCAATGTAACATGGAAATCTGCAAGAATCCCTAGTGAAAACTACAAAAACCAACTCAATCCACTGCTGTATTAGTCCATTAGGAGAAACAATGACTCAAAACTATTGAATGTGGGTACAAAATTCTATAAATAGTAACAAAACCAAAAATTACTATGTCATTTGGACTTTTTACCCAAATACTGAAAATTGGACCAAATTACCTATGATCTTCAACTGGTGATTACAGGAGCGTCAGGTAATGAAATCAGAAATGGTCTGGACCAGGTAATTCCTCTTCCCCTCCTCTTCTTTTCTAGTGGATTTAATTTTTAAATTAGGTTTCAAATTTTGAGTAAATTAGGGCACAAATTGAGTAACTCAGTCTACACGGGCTACTGTTCATCGAGTCCCATATATGTGAGGTTATATGTGAATGGGTAAAATACAAGACACATATACTCATTGTTATACATGACTGTAAATGAATTAGCCCGCGTACAAGTTTGAAATCGATTATTTCTATGGTTTCTAACTCAAACGTTGACTTGTATCTGGCAGGATGGTGTTAGAATGGAGGGAAAGGGAGCACGAGGAGGTAGATGTTGTTGTGGACAGAGATTCAGAGGCCCAAATGCCCTTGAAAATAGATGTCTTATACAAATTTTGGGCACTCAAAGCGATGAGGGCCCAGGTGAGGTTGCTTGAGATGATTCTGGATTACTAAGACCCTAATAGTGAAAGCTTCAACCTCAATGGGAAGCCATTGAGGATTGAAGTGGAGGATATATACTTTTTAACTAGGTTATTGGATATTTGGGAGAGCAATGAATATATATGAGTACATAGATGCTCACTATGTAGCAGGGACCCCGAAGGTCGGGAGTCAAGTCCCCATCTGAATGATAAACAATCTCAGCCTCAAGATTGTTTTCCTCGTGTTGATCAGGATCACAGGATCAACTTCGTTGCACCAGGAATCGAGGCCACTCATGTTCTATGTTGTAGAGTGCTTGAGACTCACAATATATGATTGGTGTACCTCACTACTGGCTAATATGAAGAGCCAGTTGACAGAGTGAAAACATAGTAGGAAGAGGAACTTTGGGTTTTCCTCTATATTATGCATCTTTTTCTTCAAGAGAATTCTAGTTTTGGGACCTAGAGTCAACGTTCTTCCAAGAGGACCTCGCGATATAGTCATGGCACGGTGAATGGAGGTAATGAGACTACAAGGGGGAGGTAGGGTTCCCACACCCTACAACAAGGATTTATTCTACTTGTGGAGGCAACGGGTCATTGCTCTAGATGACTACCCCTATGTAGGGATTGACTTCAAAGGGGACCTTGACAGGCCAGTGCCACTAGGGACTACCTACAGGGACATCGGTATGTCAAATGTTTTTAATTAGTTTTTTTTTTTTGTATTTTTGTAGAGTTAAACAAAATTATTTTTGGATGATGCTTAAGTACTAACGAGACACTTGTGAGATGCAGACGTAGGTCTGCGGCGACCGAATGGGCTTCCTTGACATCATCAAAGGCATCAGGGAGATGAGGCAGTGAGAGGAGAAGCTAAGAGTGTCCTTAAAAATGTTCAGGGCAACTTGTCTCATTTAACTCATAGGAATCCAATGATTCAGGTAGAGGATATGTCAGAAGCGACGCAACAGAAAGTGGTTGGTGTGCCCAAAGCTTGGGTGCGATTCTTTTGGCATCTTGCAAACATTGTAGTTTTCTACCATGATACACATCCAACACCATAGGAATATATGTCATGGATATTGTATAATCGGCTATATATGTGTATTGAGGGTGTTATCCCCAATTTTGTACTATAAAAATCATATTTTTTGAAATATATATAAAACAGGGATCTTTGGCTTTACTTATATTACAATGTGTACATTGATGAGATGGTTTTCTTTGCTTTAGTTATGTGACAAATGCCAATCTAAAATGAAATTAACATAAGCATCGAATACATAATTATAACTCCTAGGTATGTGATAATAAGTAATAAAATCAAAGTGTCGTTCTAAAATACATACCCGTAGGAATCGTCAGAGTAAAGTAGCATCATGGATGCAGTAACTGACTTTCAACTGACATACTACTAACAAGGAATCCAGGCGAACCTCTAAAGAGATAATACCATGTGAGATAGAATTGTGAAAAATTTCTATAACGACACTATATTTAGCCACATTATCCGTGGATGGCCCTAGGAATACACCACCTGAAGACACTAGTAGACCCTCGATTGAGTAAACCACTATAGCATCGGAAGCCAAGTTCCGTGTATGACGAATGGCTCTGTCTATGAATCCTAAGTAGACCGAAGACTCCATTGACATCTACCAACTAGGGGAAAACTCGATAAGCAAGATGAATATGAAAAAGAAAGGGAAAATATATATACACTAAATTACATTAGTATACAAAGAGTTCCGCCCAAGCCTAGGATCAAGCGTAATATCTTTTGAAGTAGAGCCCATTCCTGGGCTTGGCCAACATATTCCCTTCATAATCTTATAACTCACAGGATCCTTTTTCTAAGACACGTCGCACGATATAAGGATCGTGCCACATGGGTTTAGACTTTCCTTCCCCCGATGGTTATTTGGCTTGATCATATAAGAGGACCAAGTCACCCTCAGCATACAATTGAGGAAAGACAAACTTATCGTATTGGACCTTGACACATCTTGTATTCTCCTTGATAGTCATAGAGGCATCTTGACGCTGCTCGTCAAGACTCTCTAGGTGTACAAGGCATCACTCGAGATAGGAAGTGTCAGGTAGGAGCACGACTACCAACATAAGAGAAGGGATTTCACATTCAATAGGTAAAATCTCCTCCACACTGTGTACTAACTAGAAATGGGAAAATCCACTGGCAGTCTTGATGGAGGTTTTGTATGCCCAGAGTGCGGGATATAGCATAATGTGACAATCAAAATTACTCTAGATGATAGTTTTTTTCAAAATGAACTTGAGAGACTTATTGACGACCTCTACCTATCCATTTTCATGGGGGTAATAATAAGAAGAATGACCATGCTTAAACCGCATCTTAGATGCTAGTTCTTCCATCATTTCACTCTGAAAGTGACTTCCATGATCAGTGACAATATCACTCCGCATACTGAACAGGGCGATAATTTGATTGAATACAAAGAAGGCGATAGTATTCCCGTCAAATTTAAATATAGGAATGGCCTCGAACCACTTATTAAAGTAGTCCATAGCCACGATAATGTGTTGATTCCCCCCAGTCGAATTTGGCTTGTAATCTACGAATTCCACCCCCCCACTTGGTGAAGGGACTCACAATAATGATTGGGTGAAGAGGGGATAGATGCGAGAACATTTTCTGAGTGAACACCTAGCAGGGGTCACACTTCTTAACTGTTTTAACACAATCTTTACAGATAGATGGATAGAAATACTAGATTGCAAAATTTTATGGGTTTTCGCAAGCCCAGATAAATGACCACCACAAGCCCCACTATGGAAATCATTTAGGACTGACTCGTATTCCCCGTGACTTAAGCAACGATGCAGGATATTTTCTATTCCTCAACGATAAAAAGTGTCACTGATGATAGTATAATTCTTATCTTGGTATCATACATGTCGTCAGTCATCTCATGAGAGATGCTGAGGGAATGTCAAATTTTGAATATAGAGAACAATGTCTCTATAAAAATGTGTTCATCCACAAATGAATCAACATGGATAACATCCTCATCTAATCATGGAAATTCAGATATTAACTCTGCGAAGACTAGTAATTTCTTGGATTTCACAGAAGCAAAATTAGGATCAAATTATTGTAAAATGACAATCCATTTATTATATTCCCCCCATATGATACGCCTGGTAAGGACATATGGAAATGGATTGACATCGGCCACCACAGTAGTCTTGCAAATAAATATATAATGGCATAAACATTGGACTATGTGAATGACAACCAAAGATAGATTTTCAACGTGAGAATAATTAAGCTCAGGACTGACTAAGTTTCTATTAAGATAGTATATGACATTCTCACGGAGCTCATCATCCTTATGAACCAAAACCATAACAATCGTCTCCTTAGATGTGGTGATATAAATAAAGTAATCCCTACCATAGTTAGGAGACTTCAGTAGAGGTGTCGATACCAAGTATTTCTTCAAAGCATCGAAGCACTCCTAGGCTCGCTCATCCCAGATAAAAGGGGTGTCCTTCTTCAAAAGATGCATGAAACAGTTAGTGATATTGGCATATTTTACCATAAACTGACGTTAAAATTTATCTTTCCATTGTAAACCTTGAATTTGTCAAAGAGTTTGTGGGGGAGGCCGTCAAAGTATTTCCTCAAACTTTAACAGATCTACCATGATCTCGATCTCATAAACTAGAAATCACAAAATACGACCAGACCTAACGGAAAATATGCACTTATGAGGGTTCAACTAGATTATATAGTAACGAAATATTTCAAAAACAAGCTGAAGGTGAGTACAGTGATCCTCTCTCTTACGAGAGTGAGCAGCAAGATCGTCAAGGTAAGCTTCAACTATATGCTTGAGATCGTGGAATGTGAAGGCCATAGCACGTTGGAAGGTTGCTATGGCATTTTTAAGTCCGAAAGGCATCTTTCGGTATGTGAAATTACCCCAAGAACAAATAAATGTCATCTTGTGTTAATCGTCAGGTTTAATTTGAATTTTTTTATACCCTGAAAATATGTCCATGAAAGAAAACACTTCACTTCCTCCACATTCGTAAAAACATTTGATCAATGAAAGGTGTCAGAAAGTTGTTTTTAGGAAAATCTTTGTTCAGGTCACAAAATTTCATGCATACACGGATAGTTCCTTGCTTTTTATTCATTGGAATATGTTTGGATACCCATTTAGTCAAGGGAACTAGGTAGATGAAGCCAACATTAAGTAGCTTCTCCACCGCTGCCTTAACGGCAGGGGTCTTCCGGGGATTGAAAACTCTAAGATGTTATCGAATAGGTTTAGCATCCAAATACATTCTAATATCATGCGTGACAATACAAGGTTCGTTTCCTGACATCTCTTCATATGACCAAGAAAAAACATCTCGGAATTCCTTGAAGAGTTTGGTGTAGATCAATATTTCCTCTAGCAAACAATCTGCACCGATATGTATGTTTTCAATCTTTCCAGGGGTACGAGAGATATCGATCGTGATAGTACGAGATATACTCACCATATTTACCTCAGCATAAATGTCGTGTGTATCAAGTGGAACTATGATGTGAATGACTATATCACTCAAAGTAGATCGAAAGTCATCTTGTTCGATTCTTTCAAGATCTGGGAGAAAATAAGAGCACTGATGCATATCATCCCATGGTTTGTAGGAACCATTCATGGATTCAAATATATCTTCATCCGATGGAAAAGTCTCATCGAGGAAATCATGTGAAAAAGAAAACAAAGTGGCCCACATGGGCCTAAGAATAAGATCTTCCTCTTCCGTCGATGAGGTAATAGGATCAATATCGACGAAAGAGTTGAGAACAACTTGATACACAATCTCTTTTGTCGATATTGGCATGTAAATTATAGCATGTGATTGACCTTCATAGGACGAAGTTGAGGAAGGTAGGCTTCAAGGATCACTAAAATAGGAAGTGTGGAAAGGAATGGACGTCTTTGTCAAGATGGGCCTATTGGACATGGCGTAAACATGGTGAATCGGTGCCATGAAGTCGAAAGTAAGCATAAGGGAAGAATACATTCCAACACCGATATTCTCAGTTGAAGGCTAAGAATTGTCAATCATGGGCATCAATGTTCTAAGAGATGCATTAGGATTAGCTTATGAAAATGATAAATGGCCGATTTTCATGATCTTCCCATCGTGAGGAGAAAAAGAGTACAAAAGACATAGGACATGATGTCAATCATTGCATAGGTCCAATTGTGTCCTAGTAACAAGTTATAATCAATAGGTGCATCAAATACCTCAACCTCCACCTCTACTATCTTCCCACCCAACTGGACCAGAAAGGCAGGAAGAATAACGTGAGGGAGGAAGGAATGACTGTCAAAAGAAGTCAACATGTTCAATGATTTAGAAAGATTCAGAGAATAGAAAAATTTCCAATAGATTAGGGACATCACACATGTAGCAACGCCTTCATCAACAACCGCACGTTTGATGGTATACTTTGAGTACCCCACGTGGATTTGGAATGCCACATGGTAAGGTAAGCGAGGCTTCACATTTTTGACGTAAAACTTGATAACTTTTGAGCCACTGGGTTCTAGAACTCCTAACGCATATAGCAAGGCATTCCTCTATGAAGGACAAATCTGGAGTACCTCCAAAGTCAACATCACACAAGGGGTTTGACCCAGGTCCTCAACAATAGAGTAGTTCTGGGTGGCTCTAGCATTTGGATTGTGGGTAGAGAGCTTGACTAGTCCTTTCGGAATATGAGGCGGTGGCTCTCATTCCTTGATCTGTAAATTCATCTATAGAGGAGGAGGAGGAGGAGGAGATTCTAGAGCATGTGTATTCTTTGAAGAACTATAATCGTAAGTTCGAGTGGCTACATGAACTTTCGCATCGACCATATTGACACAAAAACTGTCGTCGTCTTGCAACGACAAGTTTTGACTCCCACCATTCGCATTCCCAACATTTGAGGAAATCAAGGCCATCTGTTGGTTATGTGGGAAAGGATTCATTGTCACGACAGGTGGTAGAGATAATATCCTCGCAGCTTCTGTAAGTTTGGGGCATAAATAAGTAAGGTGATCATCTGTACAAAACTTACAGGGAAATTTCACCTTGCGTCTTTCTTTCTTTCCCTCTCCATCATTATTATTCGTCTTCTCATTATTACCATTGTCCTTGGGTTTATTATTATTGTTGGAATAGGGGCATACCTAGGGTTCAACGCCTAACAATGCACCAACAAAACCCCAACTACTATCCCTTTTGGAAACACCTACGAAGCAGGTGAAGTCTCACCCGAGGTATAAACAAGGGGGGTTACATGATGTAGGTGTATATAACTAGGTTGGGACATTATTTTGTGATAAGATATCTTCATATAATATCTGTTTAGTGCTTAGGAAGTGAACATGCATTATTTTATCAACCTAATTAACACCGCAGAGAATAATCAAAGATTGATAAGCATAGTAAAAAAAAGTAATTATGCAACCTGAGCACTTAGCACTTATCACTCTGAGTTAAGTCTAGCATTCATTTACCCTTTAATAGCTCATGTGGAGGAAGAATCTCAGGATGAGGTCTCAAAGAATGGAGATCTTGTGGTATTAAAATATTTCGAAGATGTATTCCAAGAGGTACCAGGATTACCCCCGAAGAGATATATTGATTTCTCTGTAAAATCGATACCTCGAGAAGCTCCAGTGTCAAAACATCCTTATAGAATGAGTATGCCAGAGATGAAAGAGTTACAATTGCAGCTTGAAGAGATTCTAAAGAAGGGGTATATACACCCAATTGTGTGACCTTGGGGGACCCTGATCCTGTTCATGAAGAAGAAGGATGGGACGTTGAGACTGTGCATTAATTTCAGACAATTGAACAAAGTAACTGTAAAGAACAAATATCCTCTGTCGAGGATTGATGACCTCTTCAATTAGTTGAAGGATGAAAAGATATTTTTGAAGATAGATCTTAGATCAAGATATCACTAGGTAAGAATAAAGGATGAAGACATCAGCAAGACCGCCTTTAGAACAAGGTATGGTCACTATGAATTCACAGTGGTGCTATTTGGGTTGTCAAATGCACCCATTGCTTTTATGTGGCTGACGAATGGTGTATTCAGGGACTATCTAGAAAAGTTTGTCATAGTATTTTTGGATGAAATATTGGTGTATTACAAGTCGAAGGAAGAGAATGAACAACATCTGAGGATGGTGTTGCATGTGCTAAGAGAGCACCAACTATATGCCAAGTTGAGAAAGTGCTCATTTTATCAAGAGAAGATCCATTACCTGGGGCATATAATTTCAAAGGATGGGATAGAAGTAGTTCCTGAGAAGGTTGAGGCCATCAGAGAATGGTCATCACAAAAGAATATGATGGAAGTCAGATCCTTTATGGGTCTAGCTGGTTATTACAAAAGGTTTATTGCAGGGTTCTAGAGGATAACTCACCCTATCACTTCCTTTCAAAGGAAAAAGAATAATCTTCAGTGGGAAGAAGAATGTGAGAAACGCTTCCAGCAATTGAAGCAACTGTTAACCAGTGCTCCAATCCTGTGGATTTCAAATACGAATGAAGACTTTCTAGTGTGTACAGATTCATGCAAAGAAGTACTGGGAGGATTTCACAGTCGTGAATGGATTCGTAATTTGTTATGGATCCATAAAGTTGAAAGAGATTGAAAGGAACTATGCAACTCATGATTTAGATTTGGCAGCCATAGTATATGCTCTAAAGAAATGGAGCCATTACCTCATGGGAATGAGGTTCGAAATGAGGATAGACCATAATGGTCTGAAGTATTTGTTTGATCATCCAACCTTGAATGCTAGGAAGAGTAGGTGGTTGGAGTTTCTTTGTGAATATGACTTTGATATCAAGCATATCAAAGGAAAAGAAAATGAACTGGTTGATGCACTTGACCGGAGAGTAAATGAATTACATGCTACAACCATTAGCATGTACCGAACTGATATTAAAAGCAGATTTTTGGAGGCTGTAAATACAGATTTGCAGTACAGGGATTTGGTAGAAAAGATAAAACAAGGTAAGATGCCATAGAAAGTGGAGAATTATAAATTGGAAGATGATGGAATACTTATGTACAAGAACATAATTTATGTACCTAATGTCGAGGACTTGAAACTTATGATTTTGAATGAAATTCATAATGCGTCTTATGCTAGGCACCTTGGATATCGGAAAACTGTGGCATCGGTCAAGAGACATTACTTTTGGCCAGGTATGAAGAAATATATTTCTGAATACATCGCCAGATGTATGGAGTGTCAGAAGGTTAAATATGAGAACAAGCACCCACCAAGGTTGTTGCAACCTTTACCCACTCATCAGTGGAAGTGGGAAGTAGTGACAATGGATTTCATCACGGGATTTCCTAGAACCGGCAAGGAACATGATTCAATCATGGTGGTGGTGGACAAGATTATGAAATATTCCCATTTCATTCCATTAAATACTACTCACAAGGTAGCAGATGTTGCCGACATATTTATAAAGTAATAGAAGACATTCTTAGGATGTATGTAATGGACAAACCATCGAAATGGGAAGACTACCTACACTTGCTAGAATTCGCCTACAACAATGGGTATCAAGAATCATTGAAGATGATCCCATTTGAAGCACTTTATGGTAGAAAGTGCATTACTCCAGTAAGTTGGGATAATCCTGTTGATAGGGAAGTAGTTGGTCCAGAGTTTCTCAAGGAAATGGAAGAGAAAATGTTGAAAATTAAGCAGAATTTAAAGGTTGGCCAAGATAGGCAGAAAATTCATGCTGATAAAAACAGAACCCACAGAGAGTTTAGATTGGGAGATCATGTTTTCCTAAAAGTGAAAGCCAATAGAAGTTCCCTGAGGCTGGGAAACTGTGCCAAGTTGGCAGCCAGATTTTGTGGGCCATTTGAAATCAAAGAAAGGATTTGTCCAATTGCATATATGCTTGCATTACCTACATCCATGAGTGTACATAATGTGTTTCATGTTTCATTGCTTAAGAAATATATACCTGATGCTAATCATGTAATCGATTGGAATGTGATTCAGGTGGAGAAAGAAGGTGTCCTACAAGTGTATCATGTGTGAATATTAGACCGGAAGAGCAAACAGCTTTGGAATCGATCCATAGGGCTTGTAAAGGTCCAGTGGACCTGGTATGGTCTTGAGGATGTGACATGGAAGCATGAAGATGGTATGAGGGCATAATACCCACATCTTTTTGAATTTTTTGAAAATCTTGTTGATGTTATGTAAAAGTTGCACTAAGGACAGTGCAAAAATAAGGGGAGGGCATTGTAATACCCCAAGGAGGTGCCCCATTCATATTATGTATTGGAATCATGTTTATGGGTTGGTGAGCCAAGTGTATATAAGATGGTTAGATTATTTGTTATTTATTCCATAGATACTAGGTGTTAAAGGCCAGGAGCCTTATTTTTTTATATGTAATTATGAATATCATTAATAAAATATAAACATCGATGTGTGTCGACCAACCATGAAGAAAGAGTGATGGGGGACTAATATTCCACAAGGCTAGGTAAAGGAGAGAGCATTGAAAGGTTGGAAGAGGGGCTAATCTTGAGGGATTAAGTCCTTGGGAATAATAATTTATTATTATTTCAAAGTGGTGTGAAAGGCATAATTTTTATCCTAAGTTCTTGGAAAAAGGGAACGCATACTTGATGGAGTGCATGTAGCTTCATGGGAAACATGGATCGGCCCAGGCACATGCAATTTAATCCAAGAAGTGAGTCATGATGTGGAGGGTCCTCCATTTTATCATCGGTTGTCTGAACCATGTTGCCTCTACGTCTGATCGCTGCATACCTCACGCAACCCTGAAACCCAAAATCATGAGACCTTTTTTATTGACTGGTGTATTCCAGTGAATTCTATCTGGTCACTGCGTTTGGCCTCCATCATCGACCTCTGCATAATTTTCTTGTCACACACCCTGAAAACTAGTGGAAAAACATGTGGATTGAGTCATGTCTCCTATGTGTCCTGTGATCCCAGTTTATCCACACTACAAATCTGAGGTCGTAGTTAACCGTTTGGGTTGTTGTCTTCTATGAAACCTAAGAATATCATAATTGTCTATGTCATGTGTGTTATAACTGTGGGATGTTTTGGCCACGTAGTCCCTTAGCTGAGTGTGATTGGCTACCATCATATGTTCCTTACTGAGCCATATTGTTATCCTCCTTATGTTGGAACAAAGTTGAAGAAGCAGGTTGTTACGCCCATGTGCAACACTCTCACCAGGTGAGAGAGGTGGTTGTGGTTGAAGAAGCAGGTGATCAGGCCTGTGAGAAATTTCTTCGATTGAAAGAGTGCACGGAGGAAGTGAGAACTCCTGGAATGAGTCTTGTAGCTGCCATAGAGAGAAAAGAATTATGGTCCTGTCTGTTGCTGAAGCCCAAGGCAAGGGAGCTTTAATAGCCAAAGGAATTTCTTGGTGACAATGAAGGTGTATACTCTTGGGGTGGGATAGGCATGTGGGGAATGAGAGTCTATGAGTAGTGGGTGTAAGTGGCTCTTGGGAGAGAATCCATCCTCATAAACTGTGTGTCTTCCTATTGACCTTGCCTAGCCTAAGATTCCCTTGCCCGATGGAGCTTAGTCCCAGCTCGGGGGTGACTTACTACTGAGAGTGATGAGAAGTGCAGTCTATGGCTGGGAGGATCATGGAAGGTCTTCACGCAATTGGTGGTGTATTATAGTTTAAAATATAAGTATCATAATGTGTTTAATTTCAATTAAAATGCATGTCTGTGATGCTTGTAATATTATCATGTATTACGTTGAATGAATGAATTACTGTTAATTACATGAATTATGTATGTTATCATTAATTATGTGTTTACTCTATGTTAAGTCAGTTAAATTCATTTGAATGCATTTTATATAAGTGAATGCCCCACGTAGTAGCATTTCCCTACAGTGGGGTTGATGGTTGGGGACATTACAATACGGTATTTTGGAACATCCCTGGCCAACAATAGGCCGGACAATGTTACCTACACAACCTTAACTTCCCCTTTAAATATTCGATACCATTTTGTAACATCCTCAACAACCAACAGGATGGGGCAATGCCACTACTCATCTCTGACTTAGCTACGATACCAAACTATAGCATCTCCGACCCTCAAGAGAGACCGGGCAATGCCACTGCTACGGTATATTCACATATAAATATAATATGCATTAAATCATATTAACACATTTTAACATAGAGTTATTGTTACCATTTAGATTTAAATAGAATTAACAACAATTCATACATGCAATAGAACACATGATAAAATTCCAGTATTATGCATAACATAAAATTAAGCAAACAAATTATACTTATCTTTCAACTAGAATAACACCACCAACTGCGTACAGACCTTCCACGAACCTCCCAGCCATAGACTGCACTGCTCATCACTCTCAGTAGTAGGCAGGGATGATTTTAGGGGATAAATTTCGCTCATGGGATAATTTTCCATGGTCTTTCCCAAAAAAAGATTCGCTATTCTAAAAATGATTCGCCCAAATTCTAGAGGATAAAATTATTTTACCTTACAAATCGCCAAAAAATTATACAGACTATATAGAATCCTTATAAATTTGAATATTTTTACAAAAATATCGCCAAAAGTTTATAGTTGGCATATGAAGCATTAGTAATATTCACCATGGTTTCTACATTTTAAAATATATTTCAATCCTTACAATCATCCCTGGCAGTAGGTCACCCTCGAGCTGGGACTAAGCTCCACCAGGCAAGGGAATCCTAGGCTAGGCAAGGTCAACAGTAAGAAACATGGTTTATGAGGATGGATTATCTCCCATGAGCCACTTATTCCCACTGCTCACAGACTCTCATTCCCCACATGCCTGTCCCACCCCAGGGATATACACCTTCCCTGTCACCAGGACAATCCTTTATCTTCTAAACTTCCCTTGCCTTGGGCTTCAACAATACGTTGGACTGGAATTCTATGAGATCTGTGGAAGCTATAGGAACCGTTCTAGGAGTTCTCACTTCCTCCACACACTCTCTCACTTGGAGAGAGTCGCTCACAGGCCTGACAACCTGCCTCTTCAACCACAACCACCTCCCTCACCTAGAGAGAGTGTTTCACACATGCCTGACAATCTTCTTCTTCAACTCCGTTCCAGCACAAGGAGGACAATAGTAAGGCTCAAAAAGGAATAGATGACGATATCCAATCACACTCATCCAAGGTACTATGTGGCCACAAAATCCCACTGTTATAAAACACATGGCATAGACAATTATAGTACGCTCAGGTTTCACAGAAGACAACAACCCAAACAGTTAAGCACGAACTCAGATTTGCAGTGTGGATAAATTGGGTTCATAGTACACACAGAAGATGCGACTCAGTCCATGGGTATGCCATTGGTTTTCAGGGTGTGTGATAAGGAATCAATGCAGAGGTCGAATGAAGACTCAAACGGTTCAAAAGGAGCATACGTTGACTTCTTAGGAAAACATCACAGTTTTTTGGTTTCATAGTTGTGTGAGGGTATGCAGAGATTAGACACCCACCACATAGGGTTCAGACAGTGGATGTACAAATGGAGGATGAACCCCCATCACGGCTCAATTCTTGGGTTAAATTGCATGTGCCTAGTCGACACATGTCACCCGTGAAGTTGCATGCACTCCATCAAGTATGCGTTCCCTTTTCCAGGAACTGAGGATAAAAATATACCTTTAACATGACTTTGGAATAATAATAAATTATTATTCAAGGACTTAATCCCTCAAGCTTAGCACCTCTTCCAACCTTTCATCCCCTTCTCCCTTACCCATTCTATGGAAGCTTAGTCCTCCATCACTATTTCACCATGGTCTTTCGGCATGCAATAATGTTTATATATTATATTAATGATCTGCATAATTACATATACAAAATCAGGCTCTTGGACTTTAACACCTAGTTTCTCTAGCCTAATCACCAAATAAGCCTCGTAGCTTATTATAACTCAGCTAACCATCCTAAGAAACATGTTTACAATTTATAAATACAACTGGGGATTTTCCTTGGGGATATTACAAGAACCAGTCTCAAAATAAATATGAAGATATTTATATACAATGGAGTACAATTTGATCTCCCATGGTCAGTAAAGTCATATAGGTACTGGTCCAATGAAAAAGGAAGCAACCGCTCACGAAATTTGTGGCCACATACTGATGTCTTGAAGTCTTCTACACAATATGCCAAACGTGAAAGTCTACATCATGTGAATAAAGGAGTTGAGGTCGAACATAATGAGACATCATTTGATTATGGGTCATTGAGGTATATCATTAACAAACGAGGGACAACCTATTGATGATGAAAGTAGGTATCAGGGCACCAAGTAGATTCTTACAAGTGTGAATAAAGGAGTCGGGGTCGAACACTTGAAGAATCCATCGATCAAGAGACATTGATATATTCCCAATTGTCAATGGAGAGAGAACCTACCACTAATGACTGCAAGTCTCAAGGTACTCATAAGACTCTAGGTCTCGTTTCCATAATAGATGAGTTGAATTCAATGGAAGGAGACCCGCTGAAAGGAGAGACTTAAGGCATCTCTCATCATTCAGAACGAGTAACAAAGAAGGAGAATCATGATTTGGAGGAAATTGGAGAAAGAAAATGTTCATGAACCAACAACCTCGTGCATCTTTCACACATGCCAAGTGCAAGTGGTACATGAAAAATACCCTCTGAATAGAATTCAATTAGGAAACCTACTGAAAAAGGTGAGGATACCACCAATAAGGATAATGGCATCCAAGGCACTACAAGAATCCCAATGTGTGAATAGATGTCTTATCGTCGAACACAAGGGAAACCACCTAGTCAACGACCAATGATGAAATGTTGACTGTTGGGTTAAATGTTACCTACCAATGATTAAAGTAGGACCAGGGTGTGTGATAGGACTACAATATCATATGATTCTGATACAAACTAAGTGTATGGACGACATGCAAAGTTAAGTGTTATAAGGAATGGATGACACAGGTTTATAGAATTCCTTTTGACAAGAGCATGATACATATGGAAGACTCCGAAAACATAGAATTAATGTTGAAACCATGATATGTAGGAGGCGTCAATGAAATTCTCTGTAGGGACTAGAAGAGTAACTAGTTGGTAGAGAAGACTCTATAACGATCTTAGATGTAAGGCCATGATAAATCTAAAATTATGATGACAAATGGACTCAATAACTTTGTGATGTTTTCAAAGGTGACACGAATGCTACCAATATAATATAATACTCCCTTCCTGCCCGTCTTTTTTTTTTTTACAGAAAAATGAATGTTATGATATAGAGGAGGAAACACGTGTCACAAGTAAGAAAAACTAGTTCCAGCAGTAGAACATATCTATGCTCAATGAAAGGAGATGCATGTGGGATATGGACACTAGGGGGAATGTTCCCTCGTGGGTATAGGGTGTCAAATTTTGAAGGATATAAATGAGGCTCTACTTGGTTGAGGATGCAAAACTGCTAAGGAAAACAGTTTATAACGCAAAGCGAGAACCGACTATAGGCTCAATACTGCAAGCAAGGGCATGAGATGCAATCACAAATTAATGCCAAAAAATATCCTTTACCATGATATTTGGTCTACTTGGCGTGAAAAAGGGATAAAATTGTACGAACTATATGTCCTTTCAAGTCCAATTTATGAGCGTGAAAGAGACAAGTTCAATCAACAATCTTTTTTCTTTTTGAAGAAGAGTCAGAAAAGAGATTAAATTAAACTTGGTTGGGAGTCCTCTAGGTATAAGGGATCATGTTTATGAGTGAGAAATGAGGCTGAGCATAAATTCATGTATTACCTATAAGGGACACCCGATCCTATGGAAAAAATCTCTGCATGGGAACCAAATGAAGCGGAGGATCTAGCTAGGTCACCCATGTTTGGCAAGTCTCTACCACTTGATAACAAAACATCTTAAATTATATGGAGGGTTCTATGTCACAAAAAATGGGTTCATAACTAAGGCATATGACTGGTAGTTATAGAACAATGAAAAATTGCATGATGGAATGGATACCTATCCTATATGCTAGGTAGTGAAAATACCTTCCCATGGTTATGAACGACCAATGTAACATGGAAATATGCAAGAATCCCTAGTGAAAACTACAAAAACCAACTCAATCCACTGCTGTATTAGTCCATTAGGAGAAAAAATGACTCAAAACTATAGAAAGTGGGTACAAAATGCTATAAATAGTAACAAAACCAAAAATTACTATGTCATTTGGACTTTTTACCCAAATAGTGAAAATTGGACCGAATTACCTATGATCTTCAACTGGTGATTACGTTAGCGTCAGGAAATGAAATCGGAAACGGTCTGAACCAGGTAATTCCTCTTCCCCTCCTCTTCCTTTCTAGTGGATTTAATTTTTAAATTAGGTTTCAAATTTTGAGTAAATTAGAGCACAAATTGAGTAACTCGGTCTACACGGGCTACCGTTCATCGAGTCGCATATACGTGAGGTTAAATGCAACTGGGTAAAATATAGGACACATATACTCATCCTTATACATGACTATAAATGAATTAGCCCACGTACAAGTCTGAAATCAATTATTTCTATGGTTTCTAACTCAAATGTTGACTTGTATCTGGCAGGATTGTGTTAGAATGGAGGGAAAGGGAGCACAAGGAGGTATATGTTGTTGTGGAAAGAGATTAGGGGCCCAAATGGCCTTGAATATACATGTATTATACAAATTTTGGGCACTCAAAGCAATGAGGGCCTAGGTGAGGTTGCTTGAGATGATTGTGGATTACTAAGACCCTAATAGTGAAAGCTTCAACCTCAATGGGAAACCATTGAGGATTGAAGTGGAGGATATATACTTTTTGACTAGGTTATCACACTGGGGTGAGTTGGTAAACCTCAAATCATGGATATTTGGGAGAGAAATGAATATATATGAGTACATAGATGCTCACTATGTAGCAGGGACCCCGAAGGTCGGGAGTCAAGTCCCCATCTGAATGATAAACAATCTCAGCCTCAAGATTGTTTTCCTCGTGTTGATCGGGATCACAGGATCAACTTCGTTGCACCAGGAATCGAGGCCACTCATGTTCTGTGTTGTAGAGTGCTTGAGACTCACAATATATGATTGGTGTACCTCACTACTGGCTAATAAGAAGAGCCAGTTGACATAGAGAAAACATAGTAGGACGAGGAACTTTGGGTTTTCCTCTATATTATGCATCTTTTTCTTCAAGAGGGTTCCAGTTTTGGGACGTAGAGTCAAGATTATTCCAAGAGGACCTCGCGATATAGTCATGGCATGGTGGATGGAGGTAATGAGACTACAAGGGGGAGGTAGGGTTCCCACACCCTACAACAAGGATTTATTCTACTTGTGGAGGCGACGGGTCATTGGTCTAGATGACTACCTCTATGCAGGGATTGACTTCAAGGGGGACCCTGACAGGCCACTGCCACCAGGGACTACCTACAGGGACATAGGTATGTCAAATGTTTTTAAATAGTGTTTTTTTTTGTATTTTTGTAGAGTTAAACAAAATTAGTTTTGGATGATGCTTAAGTACTAACTAGACACCTGTGTGATGCAGACGTAGGTCCACGGAGACCAAATGGGCTTCCTTGACATCATCAAAGGCATCAGGGAGATGAGGTGGTGAGAGGAGAAGATAAGAGTGTCCTTACAAATGTTCAGGGCAACTTGTCTCATTTAACTCATAGGAATCCAATGATTCAAGTAGAGGATATGTCGGAAGCCACGCTACAGAAAGTGGTTGGTGTGCCCAAAGCTTGGCTACGAATCTTTTGGCATCTTGCAAACATTGTAGTTTGATACCATGACAAACATCCAACGCCATAGGCATATATGTCATGGATATTGTATTATCGTCTATATATGTGTATTGAGGGTGTTATCCCCAATTTTGTACTATAAAAATAATATTTTTTGAAATATATATAAAACAGGGATCTTTGGATTTACTTATATTACAATGTGTACATTGATGAGATGGTTTTCTTTGCTTTAGTTATGTGACAAATGCTAATCTAAAATGAAATTAACATAAGCATAGAATACATAATTAGAAATCCTAGGTATGTGATAATAAGTAATAAAATCAAAGTGTCATTCTAAAATACATACCCATAGGAATCATCAGAGTAAAGTAACATCATGCATGCGGTAACTGACTTTCAACTGACATACTACTAACTAGGAATCTAGGCGAACCTCTAAAGAGAGAATACCATGTGAGATAGAATTGTGCAAAATTTCTATAACGACACTATATTTAGCCACATTATCCGTGGATGGCCCTAGGCATACACCACCTGAAGACACTAGTAGACCCTCGATTGAGTAAACCACTGTAGCATAGAAAGCCAAGTTTTGTGTATGACGAATGGCTTTGTCTGTGAATCCTAAGTAGATCGAAGACTCCATTGACATCTACCAACTAGGGGAAAACTCGATAAGCAAGATGAAGATGAAAAAGAAATGGAAAATATATATACACTAAATTACATTAGTATACAAAGAGTTCCGCCCAAGCCTGGGATCAAGCATAATATATTTTCAAGTAGAGCCCATTCCTGGGCTTGGCCAACATATTCCCTTCATAATCTTATAACTCACAGGATCCTTTTTCTAAGACACGTCGCACGATATAGGGATCGTGCCACATGGCTTTAAACTTTCCTTCCCCCGATGGTTATTTGGCTTGATCATATAAGAAGGCCAAGTCACCCTCAACATAAAATTGAGGAAAGACAAACTTATCGTATTGGACCTTGACACATCTTGTATTCTCCTTGATAGTCATAGAGGCATCTCGACACTGCTCGTAAAGACTCTCTAGGTGTACAAGGCATCACTCGAGATAGGAAGTGTTAGGTAGGAGCACGATTACCAACTTTAGAGAAGGGATTTCACATTCAATAGGTAAAATCGACTCCACACCATGTACTAACTAGAAAGGGGAAAATCCACTGGCAGTCTTGACAGAGGTTTTGTATGCCCAGAGTGCGGGATATAGCATAATGTGCCAATGAAAATTACTCTAGATGATAGTTTTTTTCAAAATGAACTTGAGAGACTTATTGAAGGCCTCTACCTTTCAATTTTCATGGGGATAATAAGAAGAATAATCACCATGCTTAAACCGCATCTTAGATGCTAGTTCTTCCATCATTTCACTCTGAAAGTGACTTCCATGATCAGTGACAATATCACTCCAGATACTGAACTGGGCGATAATTTGATTGAATACAAAGAAGGAGATAGCCTTCCCATCAAGTTTAAATATAGGAATGGCCTCAATCCACTTATTAAAGTAGTCTATAGCCACGATAATGTGTTGATTCCCCCCAGTCAAATTTGGCTTGTAATCTATGAATTCCACCCCCCACTTGGTGAAGGGACTCACAATAATGACTGGGTGAAGAGGGGCTGGATGCGAGAACATTTTTTTAGTGAACACCTAGCAGGGGTGACACTTCTTAACTATTTCAACACAATCTTTAAAGATAGATGGATAGAAATAACCAGCTTGCAAAATTTTATGGGTTTTCGCAAGCCCAGATAAATGACCACCACAAGCCCCACTATGCAAATCATTTAGGACTGACTCGGATTCCCCGTGACTTAAGCAACGATGCATGATATTTTCTATTCCTCGATGATACAAAGTGTCACCGATGATAGTATAATTCTTAGCTTGGAATCATACACGTCGTCGGTCATCTCATGAGAGATGCTGAGGGAATGTCAAATTTTGAATATAGAGAACAATGTCTCTATAAAAATGTGTTCATCCACAAATGAATCAACATGGATAACATTCTCATCTAATCATGGAAATTCAGATATTAACTCTGCGAAGACTAGTGATTTCTTGGATTTCACAGAAGAAAAATCGGGATCAAATTACTGTAAAATGACAATCCATTTATTATATTCCCCCCCTATGATACGCCTGGTAAGGACATATTGAAATGGATTGACATCAGCCACCACAATAGTCTTGCAAATAAATATATAATTGCATAAACATTGGACTGTGTGAATGACAACCAAAGATAGATTTTCAACGTGAGAATAATTAAGCTCAGTACCGACTAAGTTTCTATTAAGATAGTATATGACATTCTCACGGAGATCATCATCCTCATGAACCCAAACCATAACAATCATCTCCTTAGATGCGGCGATATAAATAAATTAATCCCTACCATAGTTCGGAGACTTCAGTAGAGGTGTCGATACCAAGGATTTCTTCAAAGCATCGAAGCACTCCTAGGCTCGCTCATCCCAAATAAAAGGGTGTCCTTCTTCAAAAGACGCATGAAACAGTTAGTGATATTGGCATAGTTTACTATAAACCGATGTTAAAATTTATCTTTCCGCTGTAAACCTTGAATTTGTCGAAGAGTTTGCGGGGGAGGCCATCAAAGTATTTCTTCAACCTTTAACGGATCTACCATGATCCCGGTCTCATAAACTAGAAATCACAAAATACGACCAGACCTAACGGAAAATATGCACTTATGAGGGTTAAACTAGATTATATAGTAACGAAATATTTCAAAAACAAGCTGAAGGTGAGTACAGTGATCCTCTCTCTTACGAGAGTGAGTAGCAATATCGTCAAGGTAAGCTTCGACTATATTCTTGAGATCGTGGAATGTGAAGGTCATAGCACGTTGGAAGGTTGCTCTGGCATTTTTTAGTCCGAAAGGTATCTTCCGGTATGTGAAATTACCCCAAGAACAAATAAATGTCATCTTGTGTTGATCATCAGGTTTAATTTGAATTTTTTTATACCGTGAAAATATGTCCATGAAAGAAAACACTTCACTTTCTGCACATTCGTAAAAACATTTGATCGATCAAAGGTGTCAAAAAGTTGTTTTTAGAAAAATCTTTGTTCAGGTCACAAAATTTCATGCATACACGGATATTTCCTTGCTTTTTATTCATTGGAATATGTTTGGATACCCATTTAGTCAAGGGAACTAGGTAGATGAAGCCAACATTAAGTAGCTTCTCCACCGCTGCCTTAATGGAAGGGGCCTTTCAGGGATTGACAACTCTAAGATGTTATCGAATAGATTTAGCATCCAAATACATTCTAATCTCATGCTCGACAATACGAGGGTTGTTTCCTATCATCTCTTCTTATGACCAAGAAAAAACATCTCGGAATTCCTTGAAGAGTTTGGTGTAGATCAATATTTCTTCTAGCAAACAATCTGCACTGATATGTATGTTTTCAATCTTTCCAGGGGTACAAGAGATATCAATTGTGACAGTAGGAGAGATACTCACCATATTTACCTCAGCATAAATGTCGTGCGCATCAAGTGGAACTATGATGTGAATGACTATATCACTCAAAGTAGATCGAAAGTCATCTTGTTCGATTCTTTCAAGATCTGGGAGAAAATAAGAGCAATGATGCATATCATCCTATGGTTTGTAGGAACCATTCATGGATTAAAAGATATCTTCATTTGAGGGAAAAGTCTCATTGAGGAAATCATGTGAAAAGGTTAACAAAGTGACCCACATGGGCCTAAGAACAGGATCTTCCTCTTCCGTCGATGAGGTAATAGGATCGAGATCGACGGAAGAGTCAAGAACAACTTGATACACAATCTTTTCTGTCGATATTGGCATGTAAATTATAGCATGTGATTGACCTTCGCAGGACGAATTTGAGGAAGGTAGGCTTCAAGGATCACTAAAATAGGATGTGTGAAAAGGAATGGACGTCTTTTTCGAGATGGGCCTATTGGACATGGCGTAAACATGGTGAATCGGTGCCATGAAGTCGAAAGTAAGCATAAGGGAAGAATACATTCCAACACCGATATTCTCAGTTGAAGGCTGAGAATTGTCGATCACGGGGATCAATGTTCTAACAGATGCATTAGGATTAGCGTATGCAAATGATAAATGGCCGATTGTCATGATCTTCCCATCGTGAGGAAAAAAAGAGTACAAAATACATAGGACATGACGTCAATCATTGCATAGGTCCAATTGTGTCCTAGTAACAAGTTATAATCAATAGGGGCATCAAATACCTCAACCTCCACCTCTACTATCTTCCCACCCAACTAGACCAAAAAGGAAGGAAAAATACTGTGAGGGAGGAAGGAATGACCATCAAAAGAAGTCAACATGTTCAATGATTTAGAAAGATTTAGAGAATAGAGAGATTTCCAACAGATTAGGGACATCACACATGTAGCAACGCCTTCATCAACAACTGCATGTTTGATGGTATACTTTGAGTACCCCATGTAGATTTGGAATACCACATGGTAAGGCAAGCGAGGCTTCACATTTGTGACGTAAAACTTGATAACTTTTGAGCCACTGGGTTCTAGAGCTCCTAACGCATATAGAAAGGCATTCCTCTATGAAGGACAAATCTGGAGTACCTCCAAAGTCGACATCACAAAAGGGGTTTGACCCAGGTCCTCAACAATAGAGTAGTTATGGGTGGCTCTAGCATTTGGATTATGGGTAGAGCGCTTGAGTACTCCTTTCGGAATATGAGGCGGTGGCTCTCATTTCTTGATCTGTAAATTCATCTGCAGAGGAGGAGGAGGCGGAGGAGGAGATTCTAGAGCATGTGTATCCTTTGAAGAACTATAATCGTAAGTTCGAGTGGCTACATGAACTTTCACATCGACCATATTGATACAAAAACGGTCATCATATTGCAACAACAAGTTTTGACTGCCACCATTCGCATTCCCAACATTTGAGGAAATCAAGGCCATGTGTTGGTTATGTGGGAAAGGATTCATCATCACGACGGGTGGTAGAGATAATAGCCTCGCAGCTTCTGTAATTTTTGGGCATAAATAAGTAAGGTGATCATCTGTACAAAACTTACAGGGAAATTTCACCTTACGTATTTCTTTCTTTCCCTCTCCATCATTATTATTTGTCTTCTCATTATTACCATTTTCCTTGGGTTTATTATTATTGTTGGAATAGGGGAAGACCCAGGGTTCAATGCCTAACAATGCACCAACAAAACCCCAACTACTATCCCTTTCGGAAACACCTGCGAAGCAGGTGAAGTCTCACCCGAGGTAGAAGCAAGGGGGGTTACATGATGTAGGTGTATATAACTAGGTTGGGACATTATTTTGTGATAATATATCTTCATATAATATTTGTTTAGTGCTTAGGAAGTGAACATGCATTATTTTATTAACCTAATTAACACCGCAGAGAATAATCAAAGACAGATAAGCATAGTAAAAACAAGTAATTATGAAACCTGAGCACTTAGCACTTATCACTTTGAGTTACGTCTAGCATTCATTTACCCTTTAACATAAGTAAAGTACTTAAGAAAAAAAATATATATTCATTACATCATAATCAAATCACTAAGAAAATGCATAACAAAAATAACATTGCACAGAGAAAACCATGAGACACTAGATACACATGTTTCATCCCAGGGTGGGGCTATGTCCACAAACCACTTTGTCTCTTTATTATTCACCAAAATATTACATCCAGTCACTCCTATGCACTAATCCACATAGTCGAACTTCACACAAGACAGGAGATCTGTGCACTAAGCACTAGATCTTCCTTCTTCACCTTCCAAAAATAGGTCAAATTCAGAGAGCCAACATATCTTATCATGACACTTAGCACCTGCTCCACACTAAGAATCACAAGAACTAAGGACAATATACAAAATCATAGTCGAGAAAAAAGTATCGATGCACACAGAACTACTACTTCTACACTACATTCTTCTTTATTTATACTTTACAAAATCTTACAATAAAGCCTAAACATGGGGAAAACCCATGGGCCAACATCTCATAAACCCATTAAAAAACCCATAGGACCCCTTATTGGGTCCACGTAACCCTCAAAATAGGTGAGATCTGCGATCTTAGCTCCGTTTGGGTGCACCTACTTCAACCAACATGTCGAAGTACAAAAGTTGGCCAAAACCTCCAAAAATGACCAAAGTTTCCCCAAAACTTGGTCAAGGGTCAACAGGCCCCCAACACTCACCTGTGACTCATACCGAGTCAGTGAGGTCTAGAAAATGTTGCTTCAAAATCCTCAATATTAAATATATCTTCCTCGACTTGTGGCCTTCCCTGATCCTCCTGATTAGCAAGATCCTGGACTATCTACGTTGTAACAGGCCCTTCCAAGCATTGTTCTACTACTGCAACTACTTGATCTAACTCTCAACCCTAACTATCAAACTCCTCAAGCACCTTACAAGCTTCATCCTACACATATTGTAACTTATGTGTTACTTCCATCATCTTACCCTGGAGGGCAGTGATCTGTTGTTCTATTGTGTGTTTCTCCTCGGATATCTTCATCCTTTCCACTGTTGTGAGCATCTTCATTTGTGCATGTAATGAAAATGCTTGCTGTTGCACCTCTTGTAACTAAGCCTCTATCTTTTTAAACTCTAGATCCTCAATGAGGTGTTCATACATTTGGGCACTTTTTTCACTCAACTATTTACATGTTGAGGCCAGGGATTTTATACTTTCTACTATGTTTTTGGTGAACTCCTCCCTCTAGTCATAGATAAGAACTAGAGTTAAATGCTTTCATTAATGTAAATATAGAAATTATGGTGCGGTCTCAACATCCAAAAGTAGTCATAAATGAATTTCCTAACCATTATGGAGCGTCATTCTAACGATCGTGGCACCTCCAACGGTTATATAACTTCGCTAGGGTGAAGTCCAAATCTGTGCAAACCTGTTGTTCTAGTGAGGTTCAAACCCTGCGAACTTGCGATGTCTTCCATATGGTGTCCTTAACTTCTTGTAGATTTTCCAACTCATCCTTGGTTTTATTGATCTTCCTTTCCTTCTTTTCTGTTATCTGAGTCTCTTGAACTGTTTCTGGAATCATCTTTCCATTTTTATTTTTATCTTCACCTAGCATAGTGTCTTCACACTATTGAGGTACCCTCAAAGGTTCTAAAGTTAATATCCCTTTTCTTAACACTTCATGAGTGGGAACACTTCTCTCTTGGATATATAGGTCCTTCAAGCCTTATTTCATTCTTTCAACCTTGATAGTTAATTCTTTTTCTTTATGTCCCTCTTGCGTTGTTACTTTGCTCTGTTGATTCGACTTATCCTCTCATTCTTATCTTAGTTGATCTATTTTCCAAGCTATGAGATCCCTTAATTCTTACTTTTTATTTTATGTAGCTTCTTCCTATGCTTTCCTTTTGATCTGATCCTTCTCAATCAAAGTCTTACCTAAAAAAAGTGGTAAAGGGGCATTGTCCTCAACAAACCTAATGACTTCAAATTCTTCTTCAATCGATGTTCCATGAACAATAATAGGTATAGTAGTTACTCTTCAACATAAAGTTATCATATTTCCCTTAAACAAACCTATCCTTGCTAAAGAAGGTACCACAATAGGTTTTCCCAAAACTTCTAAAGTTTCTTATGTCATAATATTGACTTGTATTTCTTCATCTAAGACTATACAGTCTATGTCTAAGTCTCCTATTCTTTCACTTATGCACTATTTTTCTTTCAGGATTTCTGGTAAACCGACATCTTTATGAACATCCATTATTTCTTCCAACTTTCTAACATACCCTTAGTCTCTTGACTCTTTTCATAGTTTTATTATCTTATGTCCCTCCCTTTAACTTTAGCAATAATCCTTGGACAATCCTCAACCTCATGACCAACAAACTTACAAAAAAGACAAATAGGGCCTACCTCATGGAATTCCTTAGCAAGATGTCCTGGCCTTCTACAATTATAACACAAAGTCAATCCTCTTTTTATCTTAAATGTTCCCCAGTATTTTCTATACTGCGCACTTCCCCTAGGATCATAGTGTTGGACCTGCTATTTGCAAAAATTCTTTCTAGGTTCCTGCATCCACTTATCAGTCCAAAAACTCTTTCTATGCATAGGAATAATGTATATTTATTCATTTCCATTAAATTTAATCAAATCAACTCTTTCTTTCAATTGCGGCCTAGCCTTCATATTAGAACAAAATCTATTAAACATACTTAAATTCATTCTTTCAAAACAAAAATTTTAACTTATCTTTCTCTTACAAAAGCACAAAGATTGACTCTTTTAGAATCTTACCTATTTTCTTTCGAACAACTTACCTTCTTGGCACAAAGCTTTGCAAGCCAAGTAGAGTATTGTGTAATTCAAAAACATACCTATGTGAGATTTTCTTTTTCTTTACTTTGGTTCCCGACAATCATAGTTTCAGGTCCCTACAAGAGAACCGTTTTTTGGCATAGGGGAAGACCTAGGGTTCAATGCTTAACAACACACCAACAAAACATCGACTATCGACCCTTTCGACAACACTTGCAAAGTAGTAGAAGTCTCACCCAAGGTAGAAGTAGGGGGGGTTAGAGGACACAAGTGTCTATAACCAGGCTGGGACACGATTCTATGATAAGAACACTTCACAGAATATTTAGTTAATTTATAGGAAGTGAACATGCATTAGTTTATTAACCTAATTAACACTGCATAGCATAATCAAAGACAGATAAGCACAATAACAACAAGTAATTATGCACCTTGAGCACTTAGCACTTAGCACTGTAATTTAAGTCTACCATTCATTTACCCTTTAACATAAGTAAAGTACTTAAGAAAAAAAATATATATTCATTACATCATAATCAAAGCACTAAGAAAATGCATAAAAAACATAACGTTGCACAGAGTAAACCATGAGACACCAGATATAAGTGGTTCACCCCAGGGTGGGGCTACATCCACAAACCACTTCGCCTCTTTATTATTCTCCAAAATCTTACATCCAGTCACTCCTATGCACTAAGCCACAGAGTCAAACTTCACACATGACAGAAGATATAGGCACTAAGCACTAGATTCTCCTTCTTTACCTTCCAAAAATAGGTCAAATGCATAGAGCCAAAATATATTATCATGACACTTAGCACCTACTCCACACTAAGAATCACAAGCACTGAGCACAGACTACAAAATCACAGTTGAGCAAAAATCCTCAACGCACACATAACTAATACTTCTACACTACATTCCTCTTTATTTATACTTTACAAAATCTTACAATAAGGCATAAACATGGGGAAAACCCATGGGCTGACATCGCATAAAACCGTTACAAAACCAAGAGGACCCCTTACTGGGTCCAGATAACCCTCAAAATAGGTGATATCTATGATATCAACTTCACCTAGGCGCACCTACTTTGACCAACGTGTCGAAGTCCAAAAGTGGGCCAAAACCTCCAAAATTGAGCAAAGTTTCCCCAAAACTTGGTCAAAGGCCAACAATTATTTTTCCCACCCTTACTATTATTATTACAACCTTTCTTCTTATTCCCGCTTGGTTGTTGGTTACCATTCAGGTCATTTGACAATTTCATGGAATGTACATATGCCAACTGAGTGGGATTGAAAGACACGGACGAAGCTATCCCTCTTGTGGACTAGTTTCGAGACAACTCTTTCAAATGGCTTGTCACTGAGTCTGTGTATTTTACATTGGAGGAACCTACAATAACATCGAAATGAATTCTAACATTTTGTCTAGGGTCATAGGTTGACCACAGTGCATCCAGAAGAATGTGGTATAACATCCCAGAATAAGAATATATAAGATCTAACTATTGAGCTTTGAATATCACTTCTTCCTCAGTGGTAACCCCAGATGTAGCAACATCCTTCGAGATAATAGGCTACAAATACTTAAGGAACCATTCTAAAAGAAATTTAGGGGGTATGGAGGTCTTAATCAACCTCTTTCATCTATGCCACTCCTGGATATGATCTGAGATATGAGTGGTTGTGTCCTGGTGTAAAGTCGACAAAATTTCTAGGCCAACATTGTAACGAGCTAGAAATTGGAAGTGGTTAAGGAAGACTAACACCATCTGACTAAAGGTCCCATATGCCCCCCTAGGTATCTCAATATACCATTTCAAAGTGACCCCAATGGTGGTACGTTGAAATAATCTTAACTAAATAGAATCGTCATT
>JASDQU010689312.1:5850-25553 GCA_032191745.1 Picea mariana | reverse complement strand
CAAATATTTTGGCCAAAAGGGCCAAAATATTTGCTTCTACACTGACGACACTTTTTTGCATGTCTTCCAAATTTGTTGCATTTCTTTCCCTTAATTGATATGACATGTCAGCGTCAAAACCATTAGGAAACTTTATTAATGCTAAACCTTGTGGTGGTTTGATTTCAGTCAGGATAACATTGTATAGATTGTTGAAACGAGTGCAGTAGTCCTACACTGTCTATCCTTGGTTCCTTCTAATGTTCTCATACTCCAACAGAATTTGGAGAGGACTTTTCTTTACCTCCCATCGGTTTAGGAAAGTCTGATGGGAAACAGTAAAGTCAGTAATGGTAGCAACATGTAAAGTTTTGAACCACTTTTTCACCTCTCCAGTTAGGCTTTGTGAAAATAATCTCATCTGCACATCAGCTTCAACTACTTCTTGTAGGTCAAAGTAATCGTTCATTTTGTCAACATGTTGTTGTGCATTCAAGGGGCCGGTACTATCGAACCGTGGAAGTCTAGTTTGATAATCTTGGGGCATGTCATGTAAAGGAGAAACCAATACTAAGGGAGCATATCTTGCCACCATGATTGGTGGAGGAGGCTGAAAAACAACTTGTGTAACAGGAGAGGAAATTCATGAAGAAATAGAAGATGGAGAGCTTGGAGGAATGGAGTGACCTGGTGTAAGTTTAGCAGAAACTACAACAATGGTTAAAACAGGAAGTTCAACAGCCTGTTGAAGATGGATCTTGTCCAAGGCCTGACCAAGATTTGTGACTAGGTCTTCAAAATTATCAGTCTTGGAGTGAAAAAGTTGCTCAACTTCATCTATAGGAGAAAGTATCTCAGGGGTCCTGGGATGAAAAAAAGTTTGGCCTAAGACCGTTTCACTAACAAAACTGTCATTATTTTTCCTGAAAAGACTTGTTCAAAATGGTATCTTGGACTCAAGGTATAGAAGAACAACTCACTTTTCTGGGATGGAAAAAGGCCTCGGAAGTGGGTTGTTACTCCTCGAAAGTTCTGCAATGCTTTTCTTCCTGAGAAGTCTTTCAGGATTATCTATTACTATTGCATGTTCTGGGTCAGGATGAGATTTGGTAGAAATTATTTTGGGAGCCAGAACTGTTGATTTTATTCTACCTTTGGAGATTTGGGTTATTTATACACAAACTTTAACAACCTCTGAACATTATTTCTAGGTGAAGATTAAGGTTTATAGTTTTTCCAGAAATAAATCCATCTTTGTTCTAGGGGAAAGAAAACAAGGGGTGCAAAGTTTGTTTCAGTTCATCCCCAGTATGGTCGCCATTTATGTTATCACTCTGTAAATTCCCAGAGGTTGTTATGAGGTAAGAAGAAACTTATCAGAGGTAACCTTAACCAACTACTTCGAAACTGAAAGCTAGCCCTACCATTTTCAGAGAGGGATCTCTCTGTGAGTTTTAGATTTGTTTGAGTTTTCAAGAATTTAGGCTAGTTAAAAATAATATAACCGAGTTTTTTGTATTGTTTTTGAATGAAGTGGATGAATATCACTTACGCTTCCATTGGGCTATGGGGTCTGTTTTTAAAAGATAGAAGTTAAAGAAAACCTTTGCAAGATTCGTTTCATAGGGAGAGATAGTGCTAATGCTAGATTCTTTAGGAATAAAAATGGTGTATTACTGAAAAGGTGAGATATCAGTTAAAACAAAAAAGAATTTAAAAATTTCTTTGTTATAACATCAGAGGAAAAACATTTAAATCTATAAAATATTAAGAATAGAGTACACAATGGTAAATTATGCAAACTTTAACTTCCTTTAAATATTAGATTTAGAAAGATAATATGATAACTGAGAAGGAAAAACTTGTACACAAACAGAGGGAACTTCACCAACAATTGACACATAGGTATCCTGTGAAACTTCTCTTTGTATTACTGGAATAACTTCTTGATAAAAATTACAACAACTAGAGCTTGCTCAGGTGTAAAGATCAACAACCCTCAATACTTCTAAGTTGGAAATATTTATAATAAAGGTTACAATGACGCTGTCATTAATGATCAGGTTGGGAAGATTCTAAATTTAACTAACTAACTCAACAAGATACAAAAATTTAGGGACTGTTCATGTTGTTTCAAATAGTTCAAGATGATTTTGGGGAAGTCTGTTGGTGAGTCATCTACACGACTTTGTCTGATCTGATTGTTGACTAGACTTGGATGCTTCATCTCCTACTCGATCAAATTGCATATCTCTTCCCATCGTAGCTGACTGGGAACAATGAATTTGAGTAATCTTCGGTATATTTCATCCATCACTGTGTACTTGGAAAAAGTTGGCTTGACGATGAAAACATACCAGATCCCATGTTGTATGTTGATGTATGGCTACAAAGTTTCTAAGAATGCCTTGCTTGTTATGCTGCCCTGTATTCTCAAAAATTTTGAACTATCTTTTTCCATCATGGCCAACTTCTGTTTATAATCAGGAAGGGTCATTAACTTATCATTTAGGACCATTAAGTCCAGAATACCTTTCTTCTCTAGAGCTTCGATCTTACTAAAAAATATTTGAACTCATGCGTCCATGGTCAACTTGAGCATCTCGTCTTTCTCACCTTCTGTCTAAGCTATCTCTTTTGCCTTTGCATATTCCGTTGGTGGAAGTTTCATTTGTTTCCTCAGAGATGCTATATCAACATTTTTATTTTTGAGCATCTCTTCGACTGCTTTCACATTCGAGGGGTCATACCCGATCTTGAGGACCAAATCTTCCAACGTTTTAATTTTGTTGTCCTTTGCAAAGGATGATATTTTTTCTAACTTTAAATGTGTCTGAAAATTTCTCAGAGAGACCTGTAGTTTAGCAACCAAAGTAGAATCATTTTCCAAAGTGGAGAAAACCATTTCTCCAGTTTGCCTGTACATATCCATTTGATCAGCCAGGTGCACATCTCTGGTGTGGAACTCGAACGTTTCCCTTTTGTAATTAGTGATTGCCTTTGGGTCGGGCACCTGTGCCTATAGAAAAGCCATGTGCATTATACCTTTCTCTGTATCAAATGGAGACAACAATCTGTGTTGTGTCATGGATGTTTGTTTCCAAAACTGAGCATAAGTGCTGCATGTCAGCGTTTGATTCCTCTTCTTGATCAGGTCATATTTCTCAAAAATGCTCAACTTGACGCCTCGTTTTGGCTGGTTGATTAATGAAGTATATGTCGGCTTCTTGGATGAGGAAGTAGATGTGATCTGCTGGATGCAAAAGATAAGTGGTGATTGATCATCTTTCATAGTTGTAGTGGATTGGGTTTCCTTTTCACTAGTCATGTCAGTTGTATGATTGGGTTTTGGCCTCTTGGTGTGTAATTAGAAATATTCAATCGAGACTTTGGTGACAGAAGGTGCAGCATCCTTCCTGGGCATTTCCTCCTTTGGAACCTATGGCATGTTTGTTTGTGAGATAACAATAGGATGAGGTTGTTGTTCTGTCTCTTTAAGAGTGTTCACCTCCCACTCTATTTAATTTACAAACCTCTCTATTTTGGGCTTGGGTGAATGAACATATGGAATGTTTTTATTCTTAATCCTCATCTCCGAAATGATCCTGCACGGGTCATATTGCCACAGGAAACTAGTGTCGAACCTTGTTTCCTTCAAAAACATGTTTGCTTCTTCCCTGGTGCCTCGTCTATTACAGATAAAAGACCCTATTTTCCCTTTAATTATGAGCTGCTATTTCTTATTCAGAGACACAAAGTATATGTTGTCTGAATTTATCATCTATCTTATGTACTCCAGGGAAAAAATCCTCACGGGTAAATACTTAGGCAGCTTGTATGGAGCTAACTCACATCTGTATACTCTGATCTCAGTGTGATTTTGGTAAAGATACCAATCTCCAGTTTTTGCAAGGTCTGAGAGGTGTAAAATCCTTTGAATCTCCTTATTTATTCTTGGTTATGGTCTGCCACTGAGCATGCTCACCACTGGGTGGTAAAACTACTCAATGAACTATTTGAAACTGAACTCTGTGGAACTTCATTATAGCAACAAAGTCCAATATGTTACCGCATGCGGCTTCCCGTCCTTGTCCATTTTCTACATCGAGAAAGAGAATCTATCCTCTTGACAGAAGACGAACATGTAAGCCAGTATGGAGGAGTACCGGAAAATGCCCTCTGTGGAAAACTTTGAAAACTACTCATGAATGTTCTCCACTAGGAAAGTGTTGTAGTCAAACTGAGTGGTGGGTTTGTCCTCGGTAGAGAAAATGGACAGAAATCCTAATATAGGTTCATCCACCCATTTGTTTGAAAAATAACCAAGCAGACAACAGAGTGATGAAATGACTTGGTTACTCTTTTCTGAGAAAAGGGAGGAAGGATATGGGGGATTTCAATTGGGGAACTGAGCATCCTGTGGGAGGAAAAATTCAAATATTTGGTCTCTTTGAGGAAAATATACTTTCTTGTATAACTCTTTTATGATTTTGAGATTGAAAGGGGAGGCAGATTCAGTTTTGGGTATCTGCATCATCTGATCAATGGCCTCTGGTGTGATGAAGAACAAAGTTTCTCTCGATGACGAGACTATGGCTCTCTGGTCAAGAAGGTAACAAGCCTGGAATTTGAGGGAAAATTTAGGGAAATGATGGACCTGGGGGAAAAGATATAGAGGAAGATTGGACTCCTAGAGCTCGATTTCATTGCTCTGATTTAAGAAATTTCTTTTGAGCCACGACTGCAAATCTGCGAAGTCAAATTCTCACCTTGTGTCTAATATTAGATGATCTTTGTCAACCAATGGGATCTTTTTGAGTTTGACAGGAGGTGGGAGGAAAGGATTTTCCCCGGCTTCTTCTTTCTTGGATTTTGGCGCCATCGCTATGAAGAATACCTGCAATTCAAACAAAATGTTATTGGTAATGGATGTGGTTGGGCTGCTGATTGAATCAGAGAAGAGAAAAGGAAAATTTATGGTGTGAAGATAAGATGAGCCATGGGAGAATGAAGGAGTAGGGATAGTTTTGGGTGAATGGATACCCATTGGGCACAGGGGACAGATCAACAAGTTTAGCGGATAAGTTAACCTGTAATAAATGAACAACGGGTCATTTGGAGATTGAGATATCAGGTGAAAAATGAGTGACGAGTATGACTAGGTGACGTGGAGGGTTTTGATTGGAGACCAACAATGGTGAGGGTACTTGTTACGGGTGAAACATGGGGGATGGACTAACAAAGTTATGAGATAGGACTTGTAGGGGAAAAAGTGGAAAGTGATGTCATGATACGGCAGTAGTATGCCAGAAAAGTGCAATATATTTCTGCCACATTAGAGTAGAGGGCCTGCCAGAAAACCATTTCATTCCAAACCCCCCCGCCCCCCAACGTTAAAAAGAGAACAGTCGAGGGGGGGTCCAAAATGTATTTCCATCCGTCCATCCATGCCTCCGCTGCTGGACCATAGAAATGAGCGCTTCCTTTAATAAACTTTCTAGACCCCTCACCCCCAACCATTAAAGGAAGAACAGTCGAGGGGGTCTGGAATTATGTCTCAGTCGTATATTTGGGCACCAACACCTCAATCGTTCAGATGCGCATTCTTTTTACTCATCATTCTGGACCCCCCCACGACCGTTAAAGGAAGAACGATCGGGGGGGGTCCGCAAAGACTTGTTGACCATAGATCTAAGCGTCGGTGTCTCAACCCTTCATATATGCTCTCTCTTTAATCTACCAGCACAAAATCGTATCTGCAGTGGGGATTTAGGCTTGCACCTTTTGTGGGTTTGCTTAGCTTTCCCTGTTTTTATCACCATGGGGGTCAGGCAATCATACTTTCAAACTTCAAAGATATGAATCAACATCGATCATCATGCATGCTTTATTGAAATCAAGCCAACTAACCTATGCTCTAACCTAAGTTCTAACCTACTTCCCTATGACATTTATCCGAATTTAAACTATTGGACTAAGAAATTACGCTACCTTAGGGTTATTTGACAAAGATTAGGTAGTTTGGTCAAATTTATTCACTAGCTAACCTATCAACTTGGCCAAGATTATTTGGTTTAGGAAATCTTATTCACTAATCCTATCAACATCAATTTAAAATGGATTGGCCATGCTTAGACTGTATGGATCAAGACATTGTTATTGCTTGGGGATTTATTTAATTTCTTTTATGCCCTCTTTTATTCTTTTCTCATTTTCTTTTTCTTTCTTTTTCTTTTCTTGTCTTTTTGATTTTTCTTTTCTTGTCTTTTTGATTTTTCTTTTCTTTTATTTTCTTTTTCAGGATGTAGTAGTCTTTGCAAGTCAAAAACACTGAAGGGAAAAAAATACAATCAACATTTGATCCTATAAATTATAGGGTTATGACAGGTTGGTTGAACATCATTCTAGTAGGAATGTTATGATGGGGGTTATAAAAATTTCCCCCAGTCGGATTGGATATAGGTTGGGGGTTTCCCAAGGCATGAAATTGACCTCCTCCGAGTGTGAATCTGGAGGATATAGGTGGATTCATCATTCCAAACATGTTGGTTGGAATCGACACTGAGGAGGTGAGGGTATAGGACAGAACTTGAGCAGAAGCTTGTCCGCCAGGTTGGTTGCTACACCTAAAAGCAAGAGGGTTATACGTTGGGTTAATATAAGGAATGCATCATATTAGGAGTCATTTGAGGGATTTGAGAACCATCAAATGAAAATGGAGTATACATAGGTGTAGTTCCCCCAAGTCCAATGATATCATTAGGGCTAGCAGCTGGGATGGAGTTTGAAAACTATGAAGTAAAATTGTGCATACCATAGGAAAAAGGACTAGAGGCCATAGGGATGGACTAAACATTATAGCCTGATGAGTTACCAAGAGACCCAAATGGGTTCAAGGAAAGAGATTGAGCATCCACTATAGGATAGGTAGTAGTAATGATAGTTGCCTATGACACTAAAACCATTATGGTTGTAGGAGTTGAAGGGGTGCCATTAGCTATAGTAGGTGTGGGATTCAAAGGGATCCCAGTGTTCTAAAGACTCGGTTCAGTACTCATCCTTGTAGAATCACAAGTCTGAACAATGGAGGTGTGTGTACCACATCTAATAACTCTACACCTTTTAGAAGGAAAATACTCAAAATCCAGTGGTAATTGTAATAAGAGATGGGACCAACGAGGATGTTGGCTCGACTCCAAGATGACTTAAGACTCAAGATAAAAAAAATAAATCCTATGTCCAACTAGTAATCGAAGAGCACACCAAAATTCTAATGGTCAATATGCACACAAACAGGGTAAAGTGGATAGAAGGGGCCTCCCTCCCTAAAGAAGGTATGTCTCGCCCAAGAGGGGATTGATACTCCTTGCTAAAGATCAAAGGTAACAAAATTAGTTATAAGGGCCCTCGTGGGATTAACAACTAGTTGGTCAGATCCCCCCTAAGAGGTAATCCTCCATAAAGGTTGTGTGTTGTCTGACCCTTATCTGACCTAGGGTACTTGTATAATAACCCCTACAAGTAACCTATGTGGCACCTAAGTCAAGAAACTAAGAAACCAATGTATAACCGATGCACAGGCGAGCAGTCGTAAGTCAGGTCCATCATATCAGCAGGGTAGCAAAGCCCGAAACCTTGAAATTATGACTTCTCACAGAGGTAAAGGCACTAGCAAGATCCACGGATACGAATAGATCCCTAGAAATATCTTTGACGCTAAGAAGGTATTGAGGGGATATCCCTTCAACCAACCTCGCGTGTTCTCGTGATTAACTCTGGTGTGAGCGGAGCCTCCTGATATTACCAATTATACAATGGATTTCTCCACTCCCTTTGTCAGACACGTATGTTGATTTAATTTCCTTGGAAAATTCTAGTCACAAAATTCTATTCCAAGGCACTAAATCCTAAGTTAGTTTGTGCACCCTAGAAAATAAAATTGTGACTAATCGATTTTAAATTATAGTGTTAATTTTAATGGTTGTGCTTACTCAAAAAGGTATGGTAGTGAAACTCATGATGTTATGACTCAACAAGAAAAGTAAATATGAATACAATGCAAAGTCCTAACTTCAATTTTCAATGAATGATATTCTTCTTTAAAAAAATGGCATTTTCAATTTCAACTCTGCAATTCTGAAGTAAAAATCAAATCTTTTTTTACATGCCCTGAGCTAATGATAAAAACTCAAAATATCAAAATTCCAAGCCATGCAAAATGCCTAAAAGTTTTGTATTTTCAGTATAAGGAAAATGAAAATGCATGGACTGAACAACAACTTGATATATAAAATCTATTGTGTATAGAAACAAACAACTCAAGTAGGATACCAAGAAACACAACACCCAGTCCAATGTACAAGGACAGTCAAAATGAAAATATGATGAGAAAGACTCCGCCCAGAAATTCAACCAAAGAAAGTTTTCCTGTCATCCCAAAGACACTTAACAGTCACTACAGAGACCCAAGAAGACTCATCAATCATCAAAACCCACCCAGCAACCACCAAACCAAGAAAACAAGAAAAATCGATTGGTGTACATGACTGTTCAAGGAAATAGAGCATATGTACACAACTTGCAGAAGGACAACTCGCATGTATATATATATATGTGTGTGTGTGTGTGTGTGTGTGTGTGTGTGTGTGTGTGTGTGTGTGTGTGTGTGTGTGCGTGTGTGTGAATGTCAAGAAAAAATCCATGTATATGTTTCAAAAACAAAGCTAGGAAAGGGAGAAAGATGAAAAACTCATAACCAAAGTGAACAAAGGCTGTAAAGCAATAATACGAAAAGAAAAGCAATAGGAATGGGAGCAATCTAAGGAAAAAAATACTCCAAACCCCAAGAAATAAGACTCAACCCCCAATATGGTGACCAATTCTGTTACGAGGAAAATCTCTCTATGGCTAGGGACAAACCACAACAGATGAAAATGAATGCATAATCAACTCTATTCTCAAGTATGATATATATTCAAATATGCTAGAAAAACAAGATAAAAGGCCTACCTCATCCAGACGTTCAATGAAGTCCACTGTTGAGCAATTGACCCAAAGCAATATACCTACAACTAGTCCTCAACAACCAAGCAAACCAAGTTGTTGGCACAGGGGCAGACCCAGGTTTCAACACTTCAACAACGCACCAACAAAACCCTAACTACCAACCCTTTTGGCAACACCTGCGAAGCAGATGAAGTCTCAGTCCAGGTAGAGGCAGGGGTGGTTGTAGGACTCAAATGTATGCAACCTATATGGGACACATATATGTGATTAAACCACTCTTACAAGCACTTAGCAGTTAACATTCATCAGTAATTAACCTTTATTCACATCGCAGATCCAAACCCTAATTACAAAACAACGCAGTATTCTACCAGATCTAACACATCTAAGCACTTAGCATATGGAAAAAGATCAGATCTAGTATTCATTCACATTAATAAGAACTAATCTATTATACTAGATGCATCATACATAAATATATTGGCACTAATCATAAATCACATCACTAACATACAACCATAATGCACAAAGCAACCATAACACAGGATATACGTGGTTCACCCCAGTGTGGGGCTCTTCCCACCAACTCTCTGTCTTCTTTATTATCTTCTGTCAATATCCTTATATGCACAAAGCCTTAGAACCCACTCCACAAAGGATAGGAGATTTGTGCACACCTCGCCAGATCCTCCTTCCCCGAGCTAGGTTTAAGAAGAAAGCCTTCTTACTGTCTATAAACAAGCTTCTTACAATAACTTGCACTTAGCTCTGCAAGTTCTTAACACATCACATGAGCAAATCATCCACAACTATTTACACTTAGCACATTGGCCTCTTCCTACATCGCCTAGATATCTATTTATACATTACAAAATGGGCCTAGACATGGGCAAGCCCATGGGCCGACATCCCATACTCGTTACACAAACCCTAATCCCAAAAACTACCCTAAAAAGGGGCCGACATCCCACTATATCTGGTTTAACTTGCGCTTCACCTTCGACCAGCCTATCAATGTCCCAAAAGAGGTCAAACATGACCAAGGATCTCCAAAACTTGCTCAAGGGCCAATAGGCCCCCAACACTCACCTGTGACTCGTCCCGAGTCACTCTGCTCTGGGTAACTCTGCCTCAAAATCCTCCAGCTTGGCTCAAGTTGCTTCAACCTGTTGTTGCACCAAGGCCTCCTGCTCAACGAAATATTGAATAACTGCCTCGTTCATAGGTCCCTCTATGCATTGTTCTACCGAGGTGACTACTTATTATAGCTCTGCTCCTCAGCCTTCAATCTCCTCAAAAAGTAGGCAAGTTGTGTCCTAGACTAGTTGGAACTTCTGAGTCACTCCCATGACTTTGATTTGTATTTCATGGACCTGTTGTTGAGCCATGCATTTTTCTTGGGATATTTTAATCCTCTCAACTGCTGACAAGAGTTTCAACTGTGCTTGTACTGTTGTATTTTGTTTCTTTGCTTCCTGGAGCTGCAACTCCAATGTCTTCAGTTCAGGGTCCTCGGTAAGGCGATCATAATTTTGTGCACTACAACTGCTTAGTTGTTTACCTTCCATGGATAATGCTTTGATCATTTCAACTACGCTCCAGGAAGTTTCTTCTCTTTGGTCTCGCACTTCCTGTGGAGTGCTTAGCATTGTTTGTAGATCTAGTTCTGCGACCCTCTGTTGAAGCTGCTGAATGGATTCCTAGAGATTCGCAAATTGATTCACTACTGATTATTATTCCATCTTCTCCAAGCCTGTCATAGAGAAAAGTTCTATGTTGACTTCTTCTTTAACTCTGACCTGCTCTGTGAGCAGTTGTTCTTTCTCTTGCTGGATTTGCACTTTGTTTTCTTCGAACTTGATTTGGAGGTCATCCTTCTCCTACTGTGCAACTTGGCGTTGCTCTATGATTTCCTCTTGTGCATGGTTCAAGGCCATTGTGGTCTATTCTTTTTCTTCCTGCACTTGAGAAAGGCGAGCTTCGGTCATGTCAACTATTCTGTGGAGTTGGGTAGGCTCATCTCCCAACTCTGGTTCTTCTGGTGGTGGGGGCACAGTGGGAACTACGCGGCTGGAGTGAAGGGGTTGTTGTACTCCTCTCATATCTGTCTCAATTATATCATACATGGATTCTTGTTTGGATTCATTTCTCTACAAAATATCTTCTGAGGCATCTGATACAGCTGTGATAATCAAGTCGAAGTCATCAACTGTGAGTACAGTCTGCAGCTTTGGCTTACTTTCTTTTGAATTCTTTCGTGATGTAGGTTTCATGGGGGAAGCCTTTCTTTTCTTGCATGTATCTTCCTCTTAAAGGGGGTTCCTAGGTGGCGTTACCTTGCCTTGCTTCTTCTTGTCTTCTTCCCCTTATTTTTATTCTTTTTCAACTTCGTCATCTCCTCCTCCTCTAGGTGAATCTGATGCAGTCTCTTCTGATGTGTTGTTTATTTCCTATACATCTTCCTTATTTTTCTTCCTACTATTCTTGGGTGCATCATACTCTTCACGAGTAACCACCAGACATCCAATCAGGTTGGGATCAGACAGTTTTGCCTGGTCGATTGGTATAAGGAAATCTGCGGGCCATTCCTTAGTAATTTCTTCCAGGTCCTCCTCTGTGATATTGTAGTAGGAATAAATCTCTTCTTTACTTTCATATGTGCATGCACTAATATAAATAAAATTCCTATCTATGTGGAACTCCATAAGGGGCCTAAACCTGTCCAAGGTATTCGATGTCAAACGGGGGAAAGACTCAATAGCCCTCTTCAACTGCAGGTAGTATGTATGGAATACTACATTCAACTTCCATTGTTTCCCCATATCACTTGAATACCAGAGAATGGTGAACTTTGGAGCTAATGCCTCAAAAAATTCAATGTTAGGGAAGGTTGCACCTTCTGACATATCCTAAGTAGTGAATGTGATGAGGATCAACAACTAGTTAAAATTGAACTCATAGCCCTAATCCTGAGCTTCACGACAATTCAGTTCTAACTAATTGACTAGGTAACTCGACCAACTCATTTGTATTCCTTCCACACATTTTCCTGTGAGGTCAACAACAAACCCTGTGACCTACATGGGTTTGTTCTTTCTTACTAGCTTACTAGCAATCAACTAGCAAGAAAGGCATACTGTGTGATTCTGAATGGAGGCTACCTTGTAACCTCACATCCCTTTCTCTACATCGTCATAGGTGTCTTTGATATTTTGTGCCAGGGTGTGGTCTGCAACCTTCCCTGGATGAAAGTCTTGCGGGTCTAGTCCTTGCATTATCAATCTGGTGATCCTATGGATCAGCACCATATCGACGATGATGTGTTTGTTTAACCGTATATATCTTCCATGGAAGCACGACAACACAATATTAACGCACGCATTAACCTCCTGGTGCCTTCCGAAATGTGGTATCTTCATCATGTTCAAGACAGTGGACCTCATGTTGTCCATGGTCCACGGCTGGGGGATGATATTCAACTTCCTCCCCTTGGTTTTGGTCAAATATTTGTGAGGTGCGAGCATGCCATAGATCTTCCAGTCTCCTAGGTTATAGTCACTGATCTTCAAGGTTGGAATCCTCTCCAACTACAGTCTGACTGCTTGTATTCCCTTCGGAAGGTACATAGTGATGACTATGTAGTCAAAGTCCCTCGGGACACTGTAATGACTCACCTCATCGGCTAGGGGTGGGATGTAGTTGGGTAGGATGTATGGAATTAGGTTCACATTCGCCAGTCATCACGATGCTTGGTTCTTTTCTCAGTTGTAGCCTAGGATGGTCTAGATCCACGAGCAGTCAACGGGGAGGCTTGCACTCCTCGTGTCGATGAGTCTTGGATGCCTGTGGATATCACCTTCCTAGCCATGAGGTCAATTAGAATACCTTTGACATATTTTTCAATTGCGCTAATCCGGTCTGACATGCACACTTGATATCTAATATCTCAGGTCGATGAACAATACTCACTGTAACAAAATGGATGGCGAGGTATCAATGATCACTACGTGAAATCAACTAGTTCTTTGGGGGCTCAGATAATCACAATTGGCAAAAGTGTTCTCGGTGCAATGCTCGATGGGATAAATAGATATCATCATAGCAATTTCTTTCAACGGGTCACAAAGCCTTATTCAATGCAATTCCATGCATTATGGCGTGGTCCCAATGGTCTAATGGAAAACTTTCAGGCCATAACTACTTTCCTAACCATTTGGGAGCTTCTATTGAACGGTCATAATGCCTCTAACGGTCATATTTCTCTGCCATGGCGAAGTGTCAATCTATGTTGTACTGATATTCCGACGAAGTTCAAATTCTGTAAACCTTCCTTCTGTGAAGTTCTTAACACATCGCATGCACAAAGCATCTGTTGGGGTCCTATAATTATAGGCGAATCGATTCTTCGACTGTTGATTTGGCGTTTTCCCTCGTGATGACGAAGTCTGGCTCAGGTGATTCCACTTCCTCCCTCCGTTCTTGTCGCTCAATCCCCCATCACTCTGTTGCATCTTTCATCCTCTGCTGCGCCTTCACTCCCTTGTCTTTTCAACCCATTGAATACGCCTCACCAATGCCTCACCCGCCTTCTATCCATGAATAAACAAGACTTAGGATGAAAAAAATAACCATAAAAGTAGTTTGATTAACTGATAATGTTAGTATAGGTTAAACTAGTTAATAAAGAGCGAGCTAATAATTAATTAATTATTAATTAATTAATTATTAATTATGTTAAAAATCTAAGTTAGTAACTAGGTTAGTAATTAGGATTAGTTAAAAATTAAATAAAAAGAAAAATACAAAAACTATATAAAAACATATATATTAAAACATATAAATAAACACAAAATATAAAACAAAATATTAAAAAACATTCAAAAAACATTAAAAAACAAAAAGTAATAAAATATATTAAAAATTAAAAAAATATAATATAAAAAACAAACATTAATAAAAACAAAACAAAAAAAAACTAAAAAACAACATAACAATGTATAATCCTAAGTCTACCCTTTCCCACTTACCTCACGTCACTCCCCATCCCCCTTACATCACATTCCACTCACCCCCACCTCACGTCACACCCCACTCCTCATCCCCCTTACATCACACTCCACTCACCCCCCTCACACCTCACCCCTATGTCACCCTCCACTCCCACCAAAAATCCCATGCATCTTCATAAACCCCGCCCCCCATCCACCATACCATAAAAATTAATCAACGTATCACATTTTTTCCGGACCCCCCCTCGCCTTCCGAGCTTTAACGAGGGGGGGTCTGGAATCCATATTAAACTTCACGTAATTTCCCTTAAATCATATTCAAGTGAATTAAATCCATGGCCAATAAAAATTCCGGACCACCCCCACCTTCCGGAATTTAACGAGGGGGGGGGGTCCGGAATTTTGCGTTTCACGAAAAACCATTTATGCCTTTTGCCTCATTTTTGCCTGTTTTACCATGTCATCTTTCAGATCGGTTTCTGGGCAAACGGAGACGGATTTTGAAAATCTGAGAGAGGTTTTTTCTCAGAACGGGCTGAAGAATAAAAACCTCTCTCAGTTGTTTCATTAGAATTACGAGAAGGGATAACCGAAGACATCTTCAAGGCTTATTTTTCCATATTTTCAATTTTTCGTTTCAGTCCCGAACTTGCAGGAGCTGTTACGGCCAGCTGGGGATGAATTTGGAGAAACGGAAGGAGGTTCTTGTCCAGCACATGCCCATATACAATAACGTCTTTCATTTTTCTCCCAGGTGTCATCATTTAATATAAAATCATGTCTGTTCAGACCCCTTTTTCGTAGAAAACCGGTCCGTTTTTCATGGCAGAAAGCTCCAAATTTGGTGGGAGTGGTGGCTATTTTTGGCCGAGGTAGTTAAAATGACTCCCAAAAATTATTGTGATGATCCATATTATTTATTCATATGATTTTAATGTAAAATGGTTCGACCTGTGAGGTTCCTGGACTGGACTGTGGGTTATGTATGACCAGAAGACTTTTTTATTCTCTGTAATTTTGAGATGAGCAATAAGCAATGAACATGTTTTCTTTTACAAGATTCCTGTGTGGTGAGATTGGTGGTGTTTTTATCTATTTAATGTTTTTCTTGTGATCATTATGCTTGTTTTCAGTTCTTATTATCAGAAGGAAAGTAATAGAAGCAGAATTTATCAGCAGATACTATGCCTCTGAGCTTTTGATGATCTTTATGTTTTCTACTAAATCTTAGTTCAGGAATTCTTAGCTTCTCCTGTGCCTGGCTTTTAACTCACCTATTTCTTCCTCAAATCCACGCCATCCATACTTAATTCAATTCAATATTGCTGCTACCTTTCTCTGTGAAAGAACTTTGTCCATAGCTGAGAGTGAGTCTCCTTGTTTAAAGCGCAGATCCCATTTGCCCAATGGCCCTCCTTGTTGTTCCAAATCAACCATTTAAAAACTCCAACCCATGTTCTTCATAATTAGCCTAATACCTTTTCAAACAAAGCTATATCAGATAGAGAGATCCCTCTCTGAGTCTTGGAGGGCTAGATCCAAGACTCGAAGTGGTTTTGATGTTGCCTATGTGACTGCCTCACGGCCTTGGGAAAATTACAGAGTGCTAACATCATCCACAAAGCATCCACAACTATTCACACTTAGCACATTGGCCTCTTCCTACATCACCTAGATATCTATTTATACATTACAAAATGGGCCTAAACATGGGTAAACCCATGGGCCGACATCCCATACCCGTTACATAAACCCTAATCCCAAAAACTGCCCTAAAAAGGGGTCTAGATCCTGCAATCTCTGCTTCAAATTGTGCTCTGCCTTTGATCATCTTTTCAAAGTCCCAAAAGAGGTCAAACATGGCCAAGGATCTCCAAAACTTGGTCAAGTTCCAACAAGGGCAGACCTAGGCTTCTACACTTCAACAGGGACAAAAAATTTAGCCATGTTAAGGGTTGGTGTGGCTCAAGCCGGTTGTGATCCCCGAGGTGATTTTGATGGCTTAGATTCCCCTGAGTCACGATTTATTAGCCATAGGTTAGTCCCATATTTCACAAACAAACTAACAAACAAAAAAAACATTTGTTGGCATAGGGGAAAACCCAGGGTTCAATGCTTCAAAAACGCACCAACAAAACCCTAACTACTGGCCCTTTCAGAAACACCTGCGAAGAAGATGAAGTCTCACCCGAGGTAAAGGTAGGGGTGGTTGTAGGACTCAAATGTCTACAACCTAGCTGGGACACATCTCTGTCATTAAACCACTTTAACAAGCACTTACCAATTAACATTCATCAGTAATTAACCTTTATTCACATCGCATATCCAAAACCTAATTATAGAAAAACACAGTATTCTACCATATCTAACACATATAAGCACTTATCATATGGAAAAATATCAGATCTAGCATTCATTCACATTACTAAGAACTAAGCTAGTATACTGAATGTATCATACATAAATATATTGGCACTAATCATAAATCACATCACTAACATACAACCATAATGCACAAAGAAACCATAACACAGGATGTTCACCCCAGTGTGGGGCTATGTCCACCAACTCTTCGTCTTCTTTATTATCTTCTGTCAATCTCCTTACATGAACAAAGCCTCAGAACCCACTCTGCATAGAACAGGAGATCTACGCACACCTCTCCAGATCCTCCTTCCCCGAGCTATGTTTAAGCCCAAAGCCTTCTTACTGTCTATACACAAGCTTCTTACAATCACTTTCACTTAGCTCTTCAAGTTCTTAACACATCGCATGCACAAAGAATCCACAACTATTCACACTTAGCACATTGGCCTCTTCCTACATCACCTAGATATTTATTTATACATTACAAAATGTTCCTAGACATGGGTAAACCCATGGGCCGACATCCCATACCCACTACATAAATCATAATCCCAAAAACTACCCTAAAAAGGCGCCGAGATCCCACGATCTCTTCTTCAACTTTTGCTCTGCCTTCGATGAGCCAGTCGAAGTCCCAAAAGAGGTCAAACATGACCAAGGATCTCCAAAACCTGGTCAAGGGCCAGCACAAGCATATGGTGATAATAAATGATGTTAGCACATTCAATAACATATTCCATTAATAAACATGACAAATACACCCATGGAATAAGAATTTGAATATTTTCAAGATATGAATTGGATGGGAAAAGAGTATTTCTATTGATATATGATCAACATAAGTGAAAATGCTATAAACATCCATGTCAGGATGGTTCATAGCTAAGAAACCAAGTTCCTTCTAGCTGGGCCTCCACTAGTTCAATCATCCATTAAAGGCAAGCTCATAGAAGAGAGACAATGAAGTTCTCAATCAATAAGGGAAGAGATTGGGGGATAAAAACTGTGTTCATACTTAAAGGACAAAGGGATGTAGACTCAATATGAAGTAAATAATTTCTTCAGAGTAATTTTTCTCTCAAAGTTGAATTCTTTCTCCTCTTTTCCATAGCTCGGAATTGGCCTATTTATATCTTTCAAGTCGAACTAAAGGTTTGATTCAGAACATTTCCAGTATATGGAAGGACAAGGATCATAGATCTCCTATTGTGACATGGAAACCCGACACCATTTTTCATTTTTGGGCACAAATCCCGATGTACGCGGGATGTACTGGTGCAGCCTGTGTATACTCATGTTGTATAGTAGGCAAGGTGTGTACATGTGGAAAAAATATATTTTTTAGCTCTAGGATTTTCAAAAAGGGATGAAAAGTCTGCATAGAGAAATGGAAAAAGGCCCTATCTGCAAGATTTCATAAGGTGATGCATATATTTCTATAACACACGAATATCCTCTACCTCTTCCTCATCATTGTTCAAGCCCTCTCGCTCATCTATTGCCCTCTTTTTTATATTAATCTTATACTATTAGGGTCATTTGATGCACTTCACATTTTCTTTCCTTATGATATCTCTGGTCTATTCATCATCCATCATGATGGGGTCCATTGATTCCTTCTTTGGGCTACTCTCCAGAGCCTTCTCCATATCTCATATCTTCCTTAGTGCTTCCCCCAACTCCCCCATGTGTGTAAAGTGATCTAGCTATATGATTCCATGGTCATCACACATATATCATGTAATAATATCTTGAACAACATGTAAAGTAACCTGGTGTACCTCCCTCTAGGTCCCTTGAAGAAATATTTCTCTACAAAAGTATATGACCTCACTATATCTACTGCAAACTCGGTGACAAATCTCGCAAAATTATTGTCTAGCCAAAATTCACTGCGCATGTGAAATTATTATTAACCCTTTCCAATCGTGCAACATTTTCAACGCACCACTCTATTGGCCTGATCTAATTATTCATATGGGTATCCTTCAACCGTAATAACCATTCCTGTAATAACTTTGGAAGTAAAAAAAATAGGCTTCATGGAAATCAATAAACACATACCTCTACAAGTATTGGCGTGGTGTGTACCTGGAAACCTTATTGTCTTTCTGTGTGAAATCTAGTTTCTTTATTTATAACCATCTTTCAATATCCTGATTCATAGGAATCCATGGCCTGAAAATCCATTTTTACCACTGCATATTCTTCACCAAACCCCTTCCAGGATATCCTTCTTAGTTCTAGCGGACAACAAAACCATTTGTTGGATGTCTGGGCTAACCCGAGTTCTACCTTAGCTCTCCAACAAAATCCTTTTCACCATCATCTCTTCTAGTAAACCTGAAGGCTACACCACGCACATAGTGCACAGTGTAGTCTCACCTGAGATGGTTTATGGATGACTGCAAGACGCAGATGTCTGCAATCATGGAATGGGTTGGGGATGTTCTTCTTACTTCTTCTTCTATTTTAACATGCATTCTACCACAACATTAATCAGATCTATTATCTTATTTATTCAGTAACATTCATTATAATAGTTTGCGCTGCAAATAAACCCTAACAAATGCATTCATCTAACCATTCATTCATTATAAATCATATAAAAAGAACACATCACACATAAAGACATCATTTTTACTGTGGTTCACCCCCCGTGGGATACATCCAAAAATATCTTCTACTTATTTCTTATTCTTCATAAAAAATTATGTTGCGCACATTACATAATACTATTTAAGAATGGTGCATGTGAGGCTGACCAAAATTGCACCAAGATCCACAACTTGCGACCTAATCCTCATTTATATATCGACATCAACTCCATCTAATCTCCGCATCTATCAACAACTCAAAAAGTAATATCCAAAATAGACTTGTTGTGCTCAAGTTATAGGGTATCTCCTACCAAGATGTTTCCTATCTAACTCATACATCATATTTATACTACAAATTGGTTCAAAACCCTTACATTATGTCTTAAAAACCCTAACTGTAAGTGGACTCCACTTGTACACTTTCTAACTATCTTCTACATGGATGGTCTTCAATCCAACCGTTCATTGCGTCGATCTTCCTTCTTTCTTGATGTGCTTCTTCCTCTTCCCTTTGTCGCGCTTATATTTTTATCTTCCTTATTTCATGGAACACGCTACTTCCTTCGGTCCATTCTATGCTTAACTCTCAAAAATGTTTGGTCCAACAATGGCATTGGAAACTCAAAAAAATGATAAATAAGACACTAAAGAAGAAGGTGAAGTAGATATTGAGGTAGAACTAATCAACACCTTAAGTGATCTAAAAAGAGAAGGGAAGAAAAACAATTACCTTAAGGAATAA